>PVJH01008688.1:0-83821 GCA_004026705.1 Nesogale talazaci | reverse complement strand
CCCTCAATGCAAGAACGCTTTGTTCTATGAATCTGGCATTCCTCAAGGCTCAATGGCCCAACACGATCACTGAAGTAAAATGGGTGCACAAACAAATGTGGTGAAGAAAGCTGAAGGTGCCCAGCCATCAAAGGATATATCAAGTGTCTTGAAAGCCTGAAGATAAACATTAGACCATTTACCTGAGATGAGACCACAGTCACACAGAAGAAGCACAACAGCCAGCGTGGTCAGATGGTGGTGAAAGTAGTAAAAGGTCTAGGCAATAGACATCAAATGGGGTGGAAAAAAACAAAACAAAACAAACATATATCACTGTGTGCACATATCCCCAATGTACCAATTGAGGACATGTAAGAGCACTAGCAAGGGTGGTGAAGAAAGCAGAAGGACTCAGCTATCAAAAGCTAGAGCATCTGGGGTCTTAAAGTCTTGAGCACAAACAAGCAGCCATCTAGCTCAGAAGCAACAAAACCAACCATAAAAGAAGATCACTTACCTGTGCGATCATGAGGTGCTGAAACAATTAGGTATCAAAGAACAAAAATCAAAATCAATGGACCAATTGACTCCCGATATCGCTGATGACAAATGGATACAAAGGCAAACAAAGTAGAAGAAATGATGGTACCCAGCTAACAAATGATTGAATGCCTGGAATCTCAAAGACTTGAAGATAATCAAGTCACCATTCAGCGCAGAAACAGCAAAGTCCACATGCAGGAAGCACACCAGCATGCGTGATCAAGAAGGGCCGAAGGGAGCAGATATCGAGCACCAAAGAACAAGAATCACATCATTACATAGGAGGAGGAGAGCAGGGTGGGGACCTAAGGCCCACTGGTGGGTAATTGGTCACCCTTTTACAGGGGAGACACGGGGAAGAGACAGACCAGTCAGGGGGCAGCCAGGCAGTGATGATGCATACAAGTTTCCTCTGATTCCTGAAGCCTTCCTCCCTGTCCCCCAACTCTACCTTGCAAATCCAGATGGACTGGAGAAGTCACACTGGCATAGAGGGGAGCAGAAGATATGGGGAAACCAGGATGGATGGGCCCCTTCAGGCCAATGGTTAAGAGTGGAGATACTGGAAGGGTGGAAGGAAGGGGGGGTAGAGAGACGGAACCAACAGCAAGGATATATACACAAGCTCTTATTTGAAGGATGGGCATCAAAGGAGTGGGTTGGGGGAGAGGTCGGGCAGTGTACGATATGACAAAACAATAACGATGTATAAAGTATTGAGGGTTGGAGGGGAGGAGAGACCAGGGGAAGAGGGGAAGGAATGGATAAGCTGATACTAGGGGCTAAAGGGAAAAAGGTAGACGATTGGAGAACAATAATAGAAGTGGACATGTGAGGGTGCTTGACGAGTATGCTTATTTATATATTGTGAAAAACGATGTATGAGCCCCTAATAAAATGATTGAAAAAAAAAAGAGTGTAGGAGTGGAGGGCAGCACTGCTTCTGCCTCCCACGGCCCCGCCCCCCACCACGCACAAGGCAGTCATGTGATGCTTGTGTGGGTCAAGGCTGCTGTCAGCTCTGAGGCCAAAGAGAAAGAACTGCAGGACTCAGAGGTGGCCAAGAGACAAAAGGATGAGTCAGCAATGGAAGAGAATGTCATGCAAGCTGACTGACTGCTGGTAAAGATGTCTTATATTTGCATCAGGCATCTGTGGGATCTGTAATAGAAATGATGGCTAGCTGTGACGAAACTGATCACTCAATAAACATGCTTCCTACAAACAGGAAAAAAAAAGAAGGACAGAGTGGAAAGGATTGCTTTACCTGACTTTAGCACATATTATATAGCCACAGTCGTCAAAACTACATGGTATAGTTATAATGACACATATTTAGAACAAGGGAAAATAACTGAAAACTAAGAAATATAGTCATCCGCATACAGACAACTGATCTTTGATAAGGGCCCAAAAAATATCAAAAGGGATGCAGATGCCCTCTTCAACAAGCAATGTTGAAAAAAGTAGGAAACTGCAGAAAAAAAATGAAGTAAAATTCTTATCTCACTCCGTGCACAAGAATAAACTCAGGTGGATTATATGTCTTGAGGCAAAACCCCAAATAATTGGGCCATCAAGGAGGGAATTGGGACAAACATGAAAACTTTGGCACAGGGAATACATAGGCCATCAGAAATAGGGAAGGACATAAATACGGAGGGGGCACAAATTTGCAAGTGGGATATACTGAAAATAAAACACCTGTGTACATTGAAAGAATTTGCCAAAAAAGTAATAAGAGAGCCCATGGACTAGGAAAACCTCTTTCATAATGACACATCATACAAAGGCCTTATTACTAAAATCTATAATACTCTGCTAGTTTACAATAAGAAACAAGCTAATTGCCCTCTAAGGAGGTGGGCAAAGGACCTGAGCAGCACTTTCACTTGGGTAGAAATCTAAATGGCCAACAAGCACATGAGAAAATGTTCCCAATCATTAGCCATAAGAAAAATACAAATTAAAACAACTATGAGATAACACCCAACATCCTCAAATATAGCCCAATTCATAAATACAGAAAGCAACAAGTGTTGGAGGGACTGTGGTGAGATAGGAACTCTCATCCACTGCTGGTAGACCTGGAGGTAGGTACAATCATTATGGAAATCGATTAAGCAATATCTAGACAAGAGGAAAATCAAGCTACTATGAAGTCAGCAATCGCCCTACTGGGCATATATTCAGAAGAGGCAAAAAACAAAGCATGACCAGACATCTGTGCTGAAATGTTCATTGTAGCACAGTTCACAATCTTAAGGAGTTGGAAACTCAAACTTTCATCAATAGATAAATGGATTAAACCACTATGGTACATACATACAATGGAGTACTATGCATTCCTAAAAAGTAATAATGAATGCATGAAGCACATCATGGCATGGGAATAATTGGACAAAATTATGCTAAGCAAAGCAAGCTCAGCACAAAAGAACAAGTACAGCATGAGTCTGCTGAGATAACCTTAAAATGCAAAAGGGGCATAGGGTAAAAGCTACTGTATATAAATAGTCCTCGGGTGAGGTCCAGGTACTATCGTGGGGCCAAACCTAATCCAGGGATACAAACCCCACTAAAGAGGCAGGGAAATGAAAGAAAGAAAAAGAGCTGTGGGTAGCAGGGTAACAAGGCACCAAACTAAACCAAGGAGAGAATGTGGCTAATATATTTACAGGAGCGGGAGAGTGGGACCAGACTTCAACCTGTAACACCAAGACATAAATGCAACATACGGGTATGAAGCAAGTCACCAATAGAGTGTCATCCCTGTGGCTAGGGATGGAGGGGAAGCAATGCCAACTACATGGGGAAACTCCCCCACGCCCTCCAGAGGAATGCACCTCAGAGGAAAGCACTGAATGCTCAGGGAGAGGGTTGTGTCTGATCAGAGCACACAAGAGCAAACAAAGAGGGAAGGAGAGAGAGGAACACATCGAGGCCCTCCAATCTCCAAGGATGATATTCCTCCTGAGAGCAACCAATGCACAGAGAGGACCGTAGGCCTGCCCCCCCCTCACCCCCATGAGATGGGACGTCACTCACTGACTCATAGCACTGCAAGGGGCAACAATGCAGGCACAGTGCAGGAATTGTGCATGATCCGAGCCCCATCCCCCGCTCCCCAACCAGACCAAAACACTAAAGGCATGCAACAGAGCAGCAAGGGGAGCAAAGTAAGGAAGTCCCTGGGGAATACCAAAAATAAACTTTGGGGCCAGGGGTAGCACATCAGATTCAGCTAGAAAATACTCCTCAAGGTCAAAAACTGACCTGGAACTATTATTAGTAGGCTTATTTTTTTCTTTATAGTTGGGTTTTTTGTTCTTGTTTTGTTTTGTTTGTTTTCTCTTATTGTTTTGCTTTGCTCTGCCTCTTATTTTCATTCTTATTACTGTCTCCCCTTGTATATTTAGATAAAATAGGCAAGATAAATGATCTGGAGGAAAAAACAGTGGGATCTGGTTTCAAGGAGAATCAGGAGAGGGGGAGACAGGGGAAAGGAAAGGGGGTTTCAACAAATCCAGGGCTAAAGGAACAAGATATCTAAAATCGATGGAGAGGAGGGCATAGGAGGCCTGGTGGAACTTGATCAAGGACAGTGTAACTAATAGGAATTACTGAAAAACAAAGGAATGCTGAACATGATAGAGGGATAAGAGGTAAGTAAAAGGAAATAGAGGAAAGAAGTAGGAGACAAAAGGTATTTATAGAAGTCTAAATATAGGCATGTATATATCTCAATATATTTATATATATTTAAATGGAAATATATCTATGCACATATATTTATATATTAAATATTAATGTAGCAGATGCACATTGGGCCTCTACTCAAGTACTCCCTCAACAGAAGAACACTTTGTTCTAATAACCTGATATCCAGTGATACTAACCTTCCCAACACGATCACTGAAGACAAAATTGGTGCATAAGCAAATACGATCAAGAAAACTGATGGTGTCCTGCTATCAAAGATATAATGTGTGGAGTTTTAAAGACTCGAAGATGAACAAGTGGCCATTTAGTTGAGAAGCAACAAAGTCCACATGGAAGAAACTCACCAGCCTAGGTGATCAGGAAGTGTCAATGGGATCAGGTATTAGACATAAAAGACCCAGAACAAGAAATCATATTAATGTGAATGAGGAGGAGTATGCAGTGGAGACCCAAAGTCCATCTGTATACAATTGGGCAACCTCTTAGAGAAGGATAACAAAGTTGGCATGAGCCAGTCATGGTGCCATTTAGCAATGATGAAATATTGTCCTCTAGTTCTTTAATGTTCTCCCTGCCCCCTCCCACAATCATGGCCCCAATTCTTCCTTACAAATATGGATAGCCCAGAGCATGTACACTGGTTCAGATAACAACTCGCAATACAGGGAATCCAGGACCACCGATTCACTGATAAAACCCTCAGGATGAATAATAAGAGTAGCAACACTAAGAGGGTAAGAGTAAGGTGAGAGGAAAATTGGAAACCAATCACAATGATCTACAAATAACCCCTCAATAACGAAGAAGTGGGTGAAAGGAGATAGTGGTTTGTTTAAGACATGGAAAAAATAATTTATAAATTATCAAGGGTTCATGGGGGTAGGGGGGGTGAGGAATGAGCTGTTACCAAGGACTGAAGTAGAAAGAAAATGTTTTGAAAATGATGATGGCAACATATAAAACATGCTTGACACAATGGATGTATGATGGATTGTGACAAGAGCTACAAGTGGCCCCAATTAAATTATTCATAACAAAATACAGGCAAATATTTTTTTGAGCTTGAGTGTTTTTTTCCCCATTTTTTTAAATGAATCATTTTATTGGGGACTCATACAACTCCCATCGTGATCCTTGCATACATCAATTTTTTTTTGGTTGGGCATCACTACTCTCCGGTGGTGGGAGTAGGAGGCCCAGCCCCACTGCTGGAATTGAACCTCCTTCCCAGTGGGCCGCAGTCCCACCCACAACCACTACACCACCGGGGCTCAGCTCGCATACATCAATTGTATGCAGGACACTTTTGCATACATTGTTGCCATCATCACTCTCAAAATATCCTCCCTCCACTTAGGCCCCCAATACCAGCTCCCCATGTTTCCCTCCTCCTCCCACATGATCCTGTCTGCTCCCCCTGTCTGCTCCCCCTCCCCCTTGAACCCTTAATAATTTACAAATTGTTATTACTTTTTCATATCGTACTCGGTCCACTGTGTCCCTTCACTCACTTCCCTATTGTCCGTGCCCCAGAGAGGAGGTTATATGTAGATCCCTGAAATTGGTTCCCCCTTTCTATTCCACCGTCCCTCTACCCTCCCAGTATCACCACTCCCACCATTAGTCCTGAGGGAAAATCTATCCTAAACTCCCCATATTTCTGACTCCAGTGTATATCCCCTGGTCTAGCTGGGTTTTATGATAGAATTGGGATCATGATCGTGGGTGGGAGGAAGCATTTGAGAACTAGAGGAAAGTTGCGTATCTCATAGTTACTACACTGCACCCTAACTGGTTCATCTCCTCCCTGCACCCCCTCTGTAAGAGGATGTTGCTTCATCTGTTGAATGGGCTTTGGGTCCACAATCTGCACTCCCCCTCATTTATAATGATATAATTTTAGTTCTTTGATGCCTGACACTGGATCCCTTCAACACCTCGTGGTCACACTGGCTGGTATACTTCTTCCATGTGGGCTTTGTTTCTTCTGAGCTGGATGGCTTATTTACTCAAGCTTTTGAGACCCCAGATGCCATATCTTTTGATAGCCAGGCACCATCAACTTTCTTCACCACATTTGCTTATGCACACATTTTTCATCAGCAATCATATCGGAAAGTGAGCTCACAATGTTATGATTTTTAGTTCTTGAAACCTGATTCTGATCCCTTTGACACCTCGTGATCACAGAAGCTGGTGTGCTTCATCTATGTGGGCTTTATTGCTTTTGAGCTAGATGGCTGCTTGTTTGCTTTCAAGCCTTTAAGACCCCAGATGCTACATCTTTTAATAGCCAGGCATCATCAGCTTTCTTCACCACACTTGCTTATGCACACATTTGTCTTCAGTGATCGTGTTGGGAAGGTGAGCATCATGAAATGCCAATTTAATAGAACAAAATATTCTTGCACTGAGGAAGTACTTGATTGGAGGCCCAATGCCCATCTGCTGTCCTAATACTAACCCTATAAGTGTTTGCTCATTGATCTATTCCCCCATCATCACATATAAATAGATGCACTTATGTACATGCCTGCATTTAAACCTCTATAAATGCACTTTACCCCCCAGTTCTTTCCTCTATTTATTTTTACTTTCCTCTTGTCCCACTACCATGTTCAGTCTCCCTTTGGATTTCAATACAGGCAAATATTAAGGGTGAGAAAGCAAACAAATGTCTCATATTAATTTCACAGAAGGAAATAGTAATTCTTGACATTTTACTTTCTAAATAATAAATATAATAAGTAACAAAATGGGGCTGAGTCCCGGTGGCATAAGTGGTTGAGTGCGGGACTGGGGCCCACAGACTTGGGAGTTCAAATCCAGTGGTGGCTCTCAGGAGCAGCGCTCAGTAGCTCCCATGACCACCAGAGGGCAGTGATGCCCCCCAAAAAAAGTAATAAAATAACAATTTCAAAATTGTTTATATTTCTAACCAGAAGAAGTAAAATCTAATCTTTTCTACATACAGTTAAATGTAGCCAGAATTGTTGTCATGATTTTGTTCCTGAGTTCACAGTAAAAATAACTTGCAAATGCTTGTATAATATTGGGTATTCAAGTAATTGTTTTCAATAAATCATTGAAAGGGCTTGTAGGTTCCACAAAGGGATAATTTAGTGAAACAAGATGGGAACAAGCTTATCTCTCTCTCTCTTTTTTTCATTTCTTTTTTTTGTGTTCATTTTTAAGTAAAATAGGATCTCACTGACAATAAACTTTATGCAGAGCACTTTTGTTGCACTCAGTGGATCAATTTAGGTCTGTCTTGTTGATGCTCTATTGGTCTCAATGCTTTCATATCTACTAATTCCTCAAGACAATAACAGTATTAGTTCATGGTTTAATCTTCTTTACAATTAAAAAAATGTCCTAACTAAAAGATAATTATGATGCACAGTTTGCAGAAGACTATGGATAACAGTGTAACCCCAAAATCCATTTTCAAGGTCCTCAACAATTAATCCTCTGTGACCACATTTCAATGATGTGAATAGCCTTGCTATTACAGAAAGAATTGTAAAGTCATTTATGTCAGAGTGTAGTTAGGTTAAAATGTAACCCCCTATTTTCTGATCTCCCATTTTAAAGTTGTTTCAGGTTTTAATATTTTCTGCTTTCTTTTTGAATGAATTTTTTCTCTCTTTTATCTAGTCGCAGCTGTTTTGTTGCTTTGCTTGTATGTTTGATTCCCATCTGTGTTTCCTAAAATTTTCTGTATATGTAACCAGAGCTAGGTATATCTAGAGGGACAGAACTTGATTCATAATTGTCCAGGGACAGGGCATGGGAGGATATGGAGACATGGTAAGCTAACAACAATCAGTACAAGAAGAGAAATTCTGAAATTGATTGTGATGATGATTGCACATATCTTAATGATGGAATAACTATCTTTGATGATATGTGAAACATATGTAGATCAAACTGTTGAAAGAAAGAAAGACCAATGCTAAACATTGTCCTAAGAGAAGAAAAAGTAAAATTGAAACAGTCTTGGATTCTTTTGTGACATACAAGTTGGTTTCAAACAAAAAGAAGAAAAATAAAAATCAAGATTGCAGCCAAGAAACCCTTCGGGGGATCATCTATAGGGTTGCCGTGGGACTGTACGACTGAAGCTCTTTACAGGTAGAAAGCCTCATCTTTCTCCTGAAGAGCAGGCTTCAAACTGCTGACCTTAAGATCCACAGGCCGGTGCATAACTACTATATCACCAGGCTCCTACACTCTATCTGTGAGGCAGGAGAAAGACTCGGCTACTCCCACAAAGATTGATGGCATTGAAAAGACATTGGAGTACTTTATGTTGGAATTAACCCAAGGGTAACAAGTGTGGGTTTATGTCTTTGTGGTTCTTATATGGGATCAAGTGGAAATCAGCAATTTAAAAGATTAAGTAGGAAATTTATGTGCCAGTGAGTTTATGTTAATAGTGAAGTAGCAGGAGGGGTGCAGAAAGGAAGTGGGTGTTAAAATCCAGGGACAAGGGAGTAACAAGTGATCTAAAACTGATGGTGGATTAAAGGAGGAGGATGCCGTGGTAGGATCTGATAAAATGCAATGTAACCGAGATGAATTACTGAAACCCAAATGAACTCCAAACATGATATTGTGACCAGAGGAGAACAAAAGAAAATAGAACAGTGCTTTGTTATCTTCCTAATGGCATGACCCTTTAATACAGTTCCTCATGTTGTGGTGTCTCTCTGACCATAAAATTATTTTTGTTATTACTTCATAGCTGTAATTCTGCTCCTGTTATGAATTGGGCCACCCCTGTCAAAGGGTCATTCAACCCCCAAAGTGATCATAACCCACAGGTTGAGAAGAGCTGAAATAGAGGAAAGAACTAAGAGACAAATAGCATTTTAGAGGCCTAAATACAGACATGTACATATGTAAATATATTTATATATAATGATATGGAAACAGATCTATGTACATATATTTGTATATGAAATATTAAGGTAGCAGGTGCACAGCGAACCACTACTCAAGTGTCCCTTCAAAGAAAGAACACTTTGTTCTAATAACCTGGTATTCGGTGATGCTCACCTTCCTGAGACAATCTCTGAAGAAAAAAATGAGTGCATAAGTAAGTATGCTGAGGAAAACTGGTGGTGTCCTGCTGTCAAAAGATATAGTGTCTGGGGTCTTGAGGGCTTGAAGATAAACAAGCAGTTAACTAGTTGAGAAGCAACAAAGTCCACATGGAAAAAAGCTCACCAACTTATGTGATCAAGGGGTTTCCATGGAATCAGGTGTTAGGCATCAAAGAATCAGAACGAAAATCACATGCTTGTTAATGATGAGGAATATGGAGTGGAGATCCAAAGCCCATCTATAGACAATTGGACCTCCCCTTACAGAAGGGTCACAAGGAAGAGATGAGCCAGTCAGGGTGCAATATAGCACCAATGGAACAGACAACTTTCCTCTAGTTCTTTAATACTGCCTCCCACTCATTATCATGACTCCAATTCTTCCTTACAAATCTGGCTAGACCAGATCATGTACATGGATACAGATAAGAGCGAAAAACAGTGAATCCAGGATAAATAAACCCTTCAGTAACAGTAGTGATACCAAGAGGGAAAAGTAGGGGGAGAAAATGGTAACTGATTACAGTGATCTACATATAAACCCTTCCCCGGTGGAGTAGGTGAGGAGAGACATCAGTCAGTATGAGACATGAAAATAATAATAATAATTTATAAATTATCAAGGGTTCATGAGGGAAGTAGGGTGAGGGGAATGAGTAGCTGAGAGCAAGGGTTCGAGTGGAAAGAAAATGTTTTGAGAATGATGATGACAATGAATGCACAAATGTGCTTGACACAATGGATGGATGTATGGATTGTGATGAGAGTTGTAGGAGTCCCCAATAGATTGATTTTTAAAAAAGAATTCAGAAAGCACGGCATAACCCAAACCAGTAACAAGGAAAACCATGCGAGACTCCCATCTTCTGAGATGATGTGATAGCTCAATAAGGTTAAATGCACTGCTAAAATTCTTCATCTACATTAAACCCAGTAAGTTTGAGGCTATTCAATCAGAGACTATTCTTTACAGTCTCTCATTCCTGAAAGGAGTAAATGATAAAGTGAAGTGAGATCATTCACTTGTCAAGAAGCTTTTAACTCTCTTAGCTGCAGAGTTGATGAATAGCCATCAAGTCGAACTAGTAGTAGAGCAGACAACATACTTTTTAAAAAGCATTTGAAAGCTTTCCTTGGGTATTAAGAAGTTATCACAGTTGTGAAAACAGATGTTTGGCTACTAATAGCCAAAGTTTGCCCCAGGGAACATACTAAATAGAAGCAAGGAAGCTTCTTGCTTCAAAATAGCTGAAGCCTTGGTCTCTGGTCTCTCTCTCTCTCTCTCTCTCTCTCTCTCTCTCTCTCTCTCTCTCTCACACACACGATTCAGGGCTTATGAAAATACATATGAACTGTTAGGCAGATTTTGGTCTTTAGAGGCAATGCTTCTCATATGTTAGCATGTAAGAGAATCACATAAGTACCTAAAATGCGGATTAAATCACTTGTGCTTGGGCCTAGTAATCAATATTTTAAAAATGCTTCCCTGCACTGCTGGTATTTCCAACTTTTGCATTCCAAGCATCACTAATTATCAATGAGTGTTTGATCACATTCAAGCTGATGAAACTGACAGAAGTCTTCAATATCTTCATCACTAACATTAGTTGTTGGTGCATAAATTTAATTAGATTTGGTATTACTAAGTGCTCTTTTTCAGGCATATAGATAGCCTATCACAGATAGCATTGTATTTCAAGCTGGAGCTTGACATATTCTTTTTGATCATGAACGCAATGCCAGTCCTCTTGAATTCGTCACTTCTGCCATGGTAAACTATGTGATTGTCTGATTCAAAAAGTCCCATGCCAGTTCATTTCAGCTCACTACTGCCCAGGATATCGACCTTTGAGCACTCCATTGCATTTTTGATGCCTTTCCATTTTCATAGAATCTTACTTCATACGTTTCATTTTCTGATTTTTAATGGATATATGTAGCTGTTTCTTATTGTTGTGAAGAATTCGTCTTCAGCAAATGGAGGCCCCGACAGGTTTATTACGTCTACGTCATTACAGGCCCCTCTACCTTAAGGAGGCAGCTCTTCCCCAGCCATGACTTAAGCGGCTTTCAACCACAGAGACTCATGGTAGGGCACTATGTCTGGCAAGGCTTAGATGCCATTCATAAGGTTTGGAGGGAATAATTCCTAAGAACTGGGGAGCCTATTTCTCCTCTGTAGTCTGTTCTTAGCCTGGAAGTTCCATGGAAACCTTCTATCTTGGGTGATCTCAAGAGAATTTGAAATACCAATCAACCCAGTGTCTAGCATCACACTAATAAGCAAGCCACCATGGCATGACAAACTGACAAATGAGCAGCTAAGGAATGATTGCTCTAATCTCCACTTGAATTTTGTTCCCTATTCAATACAAAGCAAAATATAAATTAAATATTAAGTGCTTAAATAATATAATTATTCATTAGTGTCCAAAGAAGATTAAAGGTTGCACTTGTGAGGGCTGAGCCCCAGTGGCGTAGTGGTTGAGTGCGGGACTGCGGCCCATAGGTTTGACGGTTCAAATCCACCAGAGGGCAGTGATGCTCCCCGGCAAAAAGCTTGCACTTGTGATTCTTATTAATAATTGTATCAAACTTGAAGTGTGGTACTTTCAGTTTTAAGATGGGAGGACTTTTTTGAGGTGGGAAGGATTATTGTCATTTTATGAAGAAATTAAGAGGTTATTTGCTAAAAAATCATTTGCTAAGTTTTTTTTTAAAGTCTACAGGACTTCTCTGGAGTATGTACAGTGATACAGATTGGAACCAAAAACATAGGGAATCCAGGACAGATGATCGCTTCAGCACCAGTGGTGAGAGTGGCAATAGTTAGGTGGTGAAGGGAAGGTGGGGTAGAAAGGGGGAACCCATTACTAGGATCTACATATAGCCACCTCTCTGGGGGTCTGACAATGGAAAAGTGGGTGAAGGGAGACATCAGACAGTGTAAAATATGACAAAGCAATAATAATTTATAAATTGTCAAGGGTTTATAAGGGAGAGGGAGCAGGTAGGGAGGAGGAATATGAGGAGCTAATACCAGAGGCTTAAGTGGAGGGAAAATGTTCTGCGAAGTATGATGGCAACAAATGTACGAGTGCACTTTACATACAATGGATGTGTGGGTGGATGGTGATAAGAGTTGTATGATCCCCCAATATAATGATTTAAAAAAGACTACTCTGGGACATGATGCTGTTGGCAGAGATGAAGCTAACACTAAAGCTACACAAAGGGAGAGCATGGCTGAGACAGACAGTTTTAAATGGAGCTGAAATGAGTGTGAGACAGGAGAAGGAAAGAGCCTTGAGAACGCCCTGATCGCATGAAGAGAGCAGAGTATACATCTCACCAGTATTTCTAAGCATCAATAAGAAATGGCAATAGGGAGACCAGAGGCCAAGCTACATGTTTTAAGCATGCTATATGTTTTGAGTGAACACAATTGAAAACATTTTTTTTAACTGTGGATCAGCCACTGTGCAAAAAACTTATTGACAGAACACCTTTTGAGATCTGTGAACAAATAAATGTACTCACTTATCAGTGTCAAGAAATTTTGAAGACAGCTACCTGACCAAGCGATTGGGAGAAAACCATATTTGTTCCCATTCCAAAGAAAGGTGGTCTAGCCATATGCAGACATTATTTTAAAATATGATTAATATCACATGCAAGTACAGTTTTGCTAAAGATAGTTCAAAAATGGTTGCAGTAGTACATAGACAGGGAGCTGCTAGGCATTCATGACAGATTTGAGGAAAATGTGAAACAAGAGACTCAATTGGCCATGTCAATTGGACCTTGGTTGAAAATGTAACATACTAGAAAGGTGGTCATCTGTGTTTTATTGTCTATTTAAAGGCATTCAACTGCGCAGAGTGTAACAAATTGTAGGTGATATTGCAAATAATAGGGATTGCAGAACACTTAAATGTGCCCTGTACTTACCACCAAGAGATAATTGAACAGAACATGGGGTTTACAATCAAAGGAGTTATTTGGTCTATTTACTAAGCAATTGGTTCAAGAAACTAGACTATATAAAGAAGAATAACACATTAGGATGGGAGGAAGAAAAATTATCAAATAGCAAGGTATATATCACAATCTTACTTGCTGAACGTGAAAAGCATTTGAAGTCCTTACTGATAAATATCAAAGACTATGACTTTCAATATGGGTTATACCATGATATAAAGACATAAAAAGGGCTGAGCCCCGGTGGCATAGTGGTTGTGCACGGGACTGCGGCCCACTGGGACGGAGGTTCAATTCCAGCAGTGGGCCTGGGCCTCCTACTCCCACCACTGAAGAGCAGTGATGCCCCCCCCAAAAAAAAGACATAAAAAAACTATAGCAAGACCAATAAACAGCAATATAGTAAGCAGGGAAACTATTGAAGTTATCAAGAATTTTATTTTACTTGGGTTCACAATCAGTGATTATGGAAATATAGCAGTCAAGATATCAAATCATATATTGCATTGGACAAGTGGACAAATCTGAAGCTCAAGGCCTCCTTAAAGAGCTAGAGAGCAAAGACGTGGCTTTGAGGACTGAGGTTCATTTGATGTAAGCCATAATATTTTCAGTTATTTCATATGCATGTGAAAGCAGTCAGCTAAGGTTCCTGAATAAAAAAGGCCAAGAAGAAGTGATGCCTTTACATTGCAGTGTTGACAAAAACTATTGAATATATCATGAGCTGCTAGAAGAATGAATAAATTTATGTTGGAAGAAGTATATCTAGAATGTTCCTTAGTATTGAAAATAATGAGAATTCAGCTTGTGTAATTTGGACATGTTATCAAGAGTGAGCAGTTCTTGAAGACAGCATGCTTGGTAGATTGGAACGTCTGAATAAAAGAGGAAGACATTCAAAGAGACTAGAGACACATTGGCTACAACAGTGGACTAAAAGGTCGCAACAGTGGGGTGGACTGGGCCATGTGGGATTCTATTGTGTATAGGGTCACTATGAATTAGAACCAACTCAACAGCAACAAGAAGCATCAGACAGAAGCAGGGTTTCATCAGCCAGTTCATGAGTCTTTCTTATCTTCTAGGTAAAGAAAATAACATATTTTCCAAAAGACAGAAAGGTCAGTAATGCCATATTCTGCCTCCCTGAGAGTTTAAAAGGACTGACTGAGTGAGACAGTGTCTGGACTTAATAATAAGGAGATCATTATTAACTTTGGTGATAATAGCTGAAGTGAATTGGTATGGATGGAAGTCAGAATATTTGGGTTGACAGTGGGAAGCTTTGAAGAATAAATAGAAGAAGTGAGAAATAGAGGATATATAACTCAATTAGTCATTTGGATTTGGAAAAAGAGAAATAAAGAAAAACACTTGGGATTAATAGCTTTGTTTTCAGTTTGGTTCATTTCTGTGTTGTGTGTTTTTCACATAAATGAATTTCTATTCTGGTAGCGGGAAAAAACAGCAGCACTAGAGACATGGTGAAAAAAACGAACAAGCCTAGTACTGTCTAATCAGCTCAAATTCATTATGATGACATAAGACATAGGAGACCATCCTCATGGGAGTTTCCCAGACTACAGCACTGAGTTGGGTATTGGACTGCTAACCATGATGAGTTGTTAAACCAGCCATACCTGGAGAGATCACTGAAGTTGTCTGCAATTTTTTCCAAGCTGGTGAATTCAAGCCAACGCTTCTAAGTTTAACAGCCAACCCCTTAGCCATTGTGCTGCCAGGTCCCTGCTAGTACAGGAGAGAAGGAACTTCTTAAAACACAGAGCAGCACTGGAGTTGCAGAAGACCAGAAGGGTGGAATCCTGAGAATATCAGAAGGACACATCTTGCATTGCCAACAGATGTAAGGAAGAAAAACAGTAGATCTAAGGAAAGCACAAGTTTACTGACAAGGAATTAAAGTGAGACCAACAAGTTGGCTGTGAGTAATAATATTCTCAACTCTTATCATCATGACTTTCCCTTCAAGCCCCAAGAACCCCTGTTATCTGGAGACTGTTGAAATTGGAATCAAGAAAGCTTATCATACAACTGAGATCTCAGTCTTATTTAATCAACATTCTCCTCTATGCTTTCTGTACTCCTGCTCAACATGTATCTTCTATTCTATATCCTTTGACATTAATAAATAGACTCTATGTCCTCATTTGAGAGCTCTTTCAAAAGGAGAAATCAGTCCTAAAGTTTAGCACCTCCTCATTCAATGACTTGAATATAATATGGTTGTCAAAAACAGTTAGATGGTAAGTTAAATAGAAATGTTGCTTTGTATCTAAATTCAATGGCAACTTAGTGTCTAAAAATACTCATATTTTAGACACTAAAGCATCATAATTTGTTCACCTTATAAGAAGTTAATTATGAGACATGTATTCTAGTTATCTCTGAAGGAAAATTTAAAATGTTCTGAGTTTATTCAAGTTGTTGATGCTTTAGAAGCTCCCATAATCCAATATACTTAAATAAACCTCCAAGTAGCAAAGTGTAACTAGATTTTACACTATACTTTGTATGCTTTATTAAATATTTATTTAGTTCTTTTCAGAACTATTTACTTTAAATCCATTCCACAGTCATCCAGAATTTACAAAATCTGGGTTGATTTCAGGTATTATGTAATACAGCTAATGTTTCCATGGTTGCATATCTCTAACGGCTTGCAAATATAACCTCTAATATCAATACAATCATCACCATTCAGTACTCTCCTTGCCTCTCTCTGATATTAGACCATCCTTAATATTTGTTAGTTTAACTGTATTCAAATACAAGTAACATGACCTAAAATGTATTTCAGCTATTAGTATTTCTAATACATTTTTTCAATTTTTATTCATTTACAACCTGATTACTTTGAGATTTTATATTAGGCTTTGCAAAGAATTCTAAGCTGTCCATATGATTGTTTAATGGTACATTGCTGCCCTCTAGCTTGTCTGAAAGGTTCCTTATAAAATGTATTCAATACAACTCTTGACTATGACTAAAAAGTTTATTTCCCAAATTAAAATTTATAAGGTTATGAATTGAATGTATCCATTTCTTTCTTTTTCATGGAATATTGATATGGTCAACTATTGATAATAATTCTCAAACACACAATCCTTAAAAAGAAAGAAAATAGGATTTTAAAACCCCTCTTTTTATCTCTCTGCATACTATGGTCTCAGATGCTTTTACCCTTTAATTTACAACTTTCTCCTTTATGTAGATTGGCTATTTTATTTTTATGGGCTATTTTTTGTTATTCTTTAAGTAACCAGGGAGAAGTATCAAATCATTTACACTCTCAGTGACTACCCAGTTCTTGCTAAAGCAATGGTTTTCAACCTCTGGGTTGTGACTCCTTTAGGGGATCAAATGACCCTTTCAAAGGGGTAGCCTAAGACCATAGAGAAATACATATTTCTGATGGTCCCTCCAGACAGGTCCGCCCACATGCAGATATGCCCACATACAAGTACCCGGCATGAAGACTGTTACCCATGATACATTATGCTTCTGGACAAAATTTCATTTATTTTTCAGAAATAAATATTTCACAATATATAATTACATATTAATTTGTGATGAATCACTATGTTTTGTGTTCAATTTGTAACACTGAAAATACACCCAGCATATCAGCATAATCAAGGATATTATGATTCATAACAGTAGCAAAATTACAGTTATGAAGTAGCAATGAACATGATTTTATGATGTGGGGTCACCACCACACGGGGAACATAAAGGGTCATAGAATTAGGAAGGTTGAGAACCACTGTGCTAAAGAATATTTTGCAAAGTGGAACAAAAATAATTTAAACAGTACAAGTTCAAATGCTGAGTGCTGTCAAAGATTTCTATTTTCCCAAAACATAAATAACTAAGGCTCAAATAGCCACTCTTCTCTAAGAACTTTATTGTGTGGTATGCTTTCATTCTCTTCTACCTGGACCTGATGTCCTGCTGAAGCAGACTGTCACATAGATCATTGATTATAGCTACATAAATGAAACTAGAAATGGGAAGATGCTTGCTACTTACACCTGTGTAATGTTTAAAGATGGAGGCCATGGTAACTTTAATAGGAAACTCAAGATTAAAGATGTTCTCCAGTAATATCTCTATATAACTTTATTTTGTTATATAGAAGTTTATTTGGTGGCAAATTATTTCCAGCAACTGTTCTGTGTGCTGGGTAAGTGCAGACTGTACTATGTGCCTTCAATGTCTGTTCATCTGGAAGTTTTTGCATCTTTCACTGCACTCAAGTGATCATTTCAAGCTTTGTTGTTGTTATATAGCTATTTCAGACATTGTAAAATGAAATTTTTAGATATTAAGATGGACTTGAAAACCAAAATTCCTTACTAGGATACTAGTGTTTTCATTTCCAGCTTTAAAACATAATAGTTTTAATTTACATTTAGTGTGCATGCTCATTTAATAACCAGCTTTAAATTCAGTAATCACATTTCCCCCTAAGCTTTGATTAGAACAATTATAGTAAATGAAAATAAGAAAGTAATTTCTGTGAAGAGATTCATAAAGCATCCTTTTCAGGCCATAAAGCAGCCTCCTAAGTAGGCTTTGTTTTGCCTTGTTTTTGGCATTACCAAACTCAAAACCTCCCTGCCGTGGAGTCCATTCTGACTCATGGTCACCCTGTGGTGCCGTGGGTTGCACACTGGGCTACTAGGTTCAAGGTCAGCAGTGACAAGACAGGACCTGCCCCACAGGAAAGAGAGAAGGCTTCCTACTGGTAAAGATTGACAGTCTCTGAAACCCGCAGGAATGGGTCTCCTGTGTTCTAGAGCCTCTCTGAGTTTTTAGCATTAAACTCACAAAAATTCTTCTGTTCTACCTTAGATACACAGATGTAAAATCCTTTCTCTTTCTGCTTGCCTTTTCGTCTGAGTTCAGTGATCCTCATCAAAGGACTTGCCAGATAAGAATCGTCAACAAATGCTGTTAAATGAATGCTTCCCATGCCCAGAGCAGAACAGAGCACCAGCAAAAGTTCCTAAAGCATAGAATCTCTGCAAAAAAAATAAAAGAAATAGAAAGTAAATGAATAACTGAGTTATGTACTTATGTTAATTTTATGATTGAAATATAGGGGTGGAGTGTACCCTGTTAATCTGGAGATAGCCATTGAGCAGCCAATGAGGCCTCTGTGTGGTCATGACTTCCTCCTGATATGTCTGGGAAATCTCACAATATTTCCCTCGTGAAGATGAGAAGCTATCTCCCTGGTTCTTGGGAGCTAGTTCTCAGAGATGATGAATCACGGACAAGACAAGATGGCAGCATCCGAGAAGCTAGAGGAGCTGGCAGAGAGACCACATGGCTTTGTCCAGATGGAGCCAGACCTCTGAAGCTGGGGTGGCCACATAGAGACCTCTGCCAGCAATGAGTTGCTTCTGCTGTTGATGGACCCTGAGCCCTGGAAGCTAGGAGCCATGTGGAGACCCCTGCCAGCGCTGAGATTCTGTACCCACTGAGCTGTGACTTCGTGAGTCGGAAGGAGACTTTATGGACTGATTTCGGGCATATGGGTTAGTATCGAACTTATGACTTTGACCTCGACTGGGCTCAATGTCCTGTTCCTCTTGTATATAAGCCTGTTCCCTGTATCTATATGCTTGTCTATGAAATTTGTTCCTGTAGCCCACCCTGACTGACACATCCAATTTTAGCTCTAAACGCTCCTGAACAGGTTTTTTTGTAGAATACTTAAACAGCAAGAATGTATATCAGGGCAAACCTACTTAAGCTCTCCATGGATATCATCATATCAAACTTACAGTATAAACTTGTTTGCAACATAATGCTGAAAGGTTTCTGTCAACTCACTGCTGCACCATAGGTAATACAATTTCATAGCTCCCTCCCATTGACATCCTTCATATTGTATTTTTTAAGTTATGCTATTAATGCCAGGGGAAAACACATAAATGCTACAAGTATTGTGATTATCAGACTTACTTCATGAAAGATCCCTGGTGGTGTACTGGATGAATTTATTGACTGCTTATCAAAGCTACTTTGTGGAAAAACACACAAACTACTTTGTGGAAAGATTTCAACTTTGGAAACCATGCCACAGTAATGGATCTGAATGTGAGGCAAGGCAGTGTGTGTGTGTGTGTGTGTGTGTGTTCCACTAAGACTAGTCCTTCTCACTCACTGACATACAGTGGATCTCTACTCGTAGGAACACTGTAGACCCCCTCTCTTTAAGTGGACAAATAGAGTAGGCTTTCCCTTGTTCTGACATCTTTCCTCTCTCAGCCTCAGATATCTCAATGCACTATGGATTTTCCCATACCCAGTCACCCTCACATGCACAATCAAGATCAAGTTTTGTTACACATAATGACAGTCCAAAGAGAAGTTTTCTTTTCTTTGCCTCTCTCTCCCTCAAACATGCACACACATGCACACACAATTGGGATGCTCCATAGCACAGAACTACCACCATGTTGCTTCACATTTAGGTGGTTTTTATTTCCAAAGGCACTTTCATCCCAGGCCTGAGACATTTGTGCTGTCGTCTGCAGACTAGCCCAAAGACCACCACTGGTTTGTCAGCTAGCCATATGGTGGTGTCTTGTGTGTTGCCATCATGCTGAAAGCGACGTGAATGACATTTAAAATACCAGTAAGTTCACCCAAAGTGAACAAGTTTTATCAGAGCTTCCTGACTAAGAACAAACTATGAAGAAGGAATAGGCTATTTGATTTAGAGAAATTGCCCACTGAGAACACTAATAGCCATCATTCAAATATTGTCATTTACTGAAAACATAAGAACATATGCAGAATCTTTGTCAAAGACAGTGCCAGAAGATGAGCTCCTCTGGCTGAGGAAAAGCTGCCTTTGCACAGTAGAGTTGACCAAAATAATGTGGATGGGAAATACAAGGAATCCAGGACAGATGAATTCCTCAGGACCAGTAGTGAGAATGGAGATACCAGAGAATGGAGGGAAGGTTGTGAAGAGACAGGGAGCCAATTACAAGGATCTACTCACAGCCTTCTATCTGGGGGATGGACCTCAGAGGAGAGGTCAGGGAGAGTCATTGGGCAGTATAAGTTATGACAAAATAATAATAATTTATAAAATATCAAGGGTTAGTGAGGGGAAGGGTAGCGGGGGGGAGATGAAAAGCTGATGTCAAAGACTCAAGTAGAAAAGCAAATGCTTAGAGAATGAAGGCTGCAGAAGGCATGCAAAGGTGCTTGGCACAATATATACGTATGGATTGTGATAAGTGATGTAAAAGTCCCCATTAAAATGATTAAAAAAATAATAATGTGGAGAGAGTTGTTATGGTTTGAGAGCCCAAATAAGATCACTGACCCAAGTTCTGCAGAACAACAGACAGTTTATTACAACATATAACAGATAACATATAACATATAACAGACAGATTCAAATCTGGGCTACAGCCTTTCTTTGGACTGCAGCCCCGAGCATACAAAAGTTACGTCTTTTATAGGATGAAAGGGGAGGGGGGAGTAAAAGAGGGTCTGGCTGAGGAGCTGATCTCAACTACAAAGGTTTCTGAGTACATTTTAGGGAGGAGGAAGTTTAAACTAAAAGAACATTCCTGGGTGGGTGAACACACAATTTTTCATAGCTGACAAGCATACAAGCAAAGCAAGCAGTTTAAACATTTCTTAAAGCCTACAAAATGGCTACTCTCTGGTTCACGTAAGCAGGCTGCTACATAATGCAGAGTTACATGGTTGCATGAGCGAGAACAAATAGGCTATATACAGAAAAGGGTCAGGTCACAGGCGTTACTTTCTGTTCCTGAGTAATCTCTGCTTGTTAGGTTCAACAAGACGTTTGTGATCAGCCCTTTTCTTGGGCACAGCCACCTGGCAGTTAATTTTTGACTAGTACAAGTAGACTATAGTTTTCTGTACTTTTCCACTACTAAGGCACAAAACGGCAGCCTACCTGGAAAATGGCGTCACTGTTGCTATGCCTTAGGTTCGACCGTAACAAGAGTAAAGCCTACAGAAGTAAATTGGGGCCTTCATTGGCTGTTGGAGCATGATTCAAAATGAAAAGACACAAATGTAAATATAAATTAATGATTAGAGTTTGGAATGTATAAAGTATGAATCTAGGAAAATTGGAAGTCATAAAATTATGTAGACCACATAAAGATCAATATTTTAGGTATTGGAAAGCTGAAATTAACTGATATTGGAAAGAATGCACAGGATCACTGTACCAAAAAGAAATAGTCAATAGTCTGCCATATTAGGAGGTAGCATATGAGCAAGAAACAAAGGTATTTAAAAAAGAAATTGAAACTATTCTAAAAGCATTGGCCAAAACAAAACTCTAGGAATTAATGGAATATCACTAGAAATATTTCAATATGCTGAAGCACTGGGAACATTCACTTTTCTATCCCAGAAAATTTGGTGGGAATCTACTTGGTCAAATGTCTGAAATAGATTCATATCTGTATACTTTCCAAAGAAAAGTTACCCAACAGAATGTGGAAATTATAGAACGATATCACTGATACCACATATAAGTAAAATTTTGCTGAAAATCATCCAGCAATGATTGCAGCAGTACATTAACAGAGAACTGCCAGAGGTTCTGCCTGGATTCAGAAGACGTGGAACAAGGGAAATCATTGTTGATGTCAGATCAGTCTTTGCATAAAGCAGAGAATACCAGAAAGATTGAGGGCCTTCCTCTTTGTCACTGCTTCCTCCCCCACCCCCGTTTTAACAAGTATTATGATGGTCTCTCCTGACAACATGTTCAAAGTACATAAAGTGAAGTCTCACCATCCTAGCCTCTAAGGTGCCCTCTGACCTTATTCAACTCATTTTTGGTCTTCCTTATTCAATGTGCAACTTTCAGAGGCATGCAAGGCAATTGAAATACCTTTGCTGGGTCAAGCCCACTTTAACCTTCAAAGTAATGTTCTTACTTTTCCATACTCTAAAAATATCTTGTGCCTAATCAGATATGTAAGGTAGAATTGGGATCAAGATAGTTGGGGAGGTTGGGGTGGAAGGAGTTTCAAATAACTAGAGGAAAGTTGTATGTTTCATCATTGCTACACTACACCCTGACTGGCCCATCTCCTCCCCACGACCCCTCCATGAGGGGCTATCTAGTTGCCCAGAGATGGGCATTGGGTCTCCCAATCTGCAGTTCCCCTCATTCACAATGATATAATGTTTTGTTCCTTCATGCCTGATACCTTATCCTGTCGACACCTTGTGATCACACAGGCTGGCATGCATCCTCCATTTGGACTTTGTTACTTCTAAGCTAGATAGATGGTCACTTGTTTACCTTCAAGCCTTCAAGATCCCAGACACTGCATCTTTTGATAGTCAGGCACCATCAACTTTCTTCACCACTTTTGCTTTTACACACGTTTGCCTGTGCACCCATCCATCCCCAGTGATTCTATCATGAAGGTGAACACAGTACAGATAGGAACTGGAAACGTGGGGAACTCAGGCAGATGAACCCCTCAAGACCAGTGGTGAGCGTGGAGCAAAGGTGGAAAGGTGGAAAGGTGGAAAGGTGGAGCAGAGGGTGGAGCAAAGGTGGAAAGGTATTAAGGGAGAACTGATTACAATGATCTACATACAACCTCCTTTCTGGGGGACGCACAACAGAAAAGTGGGTGAGGGGAAACGTCAGACAGTGTAAGATATGAAATAATAATATTTTATAAATTATCAAGGGTTCATGAAGGAGGGGGAGTAGGGAGGGAGGGGGGAAATGAGGAATTTATACCAAGAGCTCACGTAGAAAGCAGATGTTTTGAGAATGATGATGGCAAAAAATGTACAAATGTGCTTGACACAACGGATGTATGTGTGGATTATGATAAGTATTGTATGAGCCCTCAATAAAATGATTTAAAGAAAAAAGATCTTGTCCCACAGATTTACTGAATTCAAAGTGCCTTTTGATCTCCTGATTGCTGTTTGCATGAGCAAGGGAAAACTGACTGGTTTAAAATCAGGAAAGATGTTTTTCAGAGTTGTGTCCTCTCACCATACTTATTCCATTCCTATGCTGAGCAAAGGACCAGAGAAGCTGGAGTATACAAAGAAGGAGACATCAAGGTTGGAGAGAGGCTGATTAGCAATTTCAATATGCAGATGGCTCAAACTCGCTTGCTGAAAGCAAGAACATGAAGCACTTGCTGACGAAGTCCAAGGATTGCACCTTTCAGTGTGGATTACAACTCAATATCAGGAATACTACCCTCCTCACAACTGAACTAATACACAACATCATGGTAAATGAAGCAAAGGCTGAAACTCTCAAGACTTTTGTCTTGCGTGGATCCACAAATGGAAGCAGCAGTCAAGAGGGCAAGACACAAGTTGCCTTGGGTGAATCTGCTCTCTACAATGTTGAAGTAGTACTTTAAGTACTAAAATGAACCTGACTCCACACATGGTATTTTCAACCACCTCACATGCATGTGATAGTTAGGCACTGAATAAGAAAGACTGACGTAAAACCGGTGCCTTTAAACTATGGTGTTGATGAAAAATACTGAAAATACCATGGACTGTCACAAGAACCCACAAATTTATTTTAGATAGAAGTACAGGCGTACTGCTCCTTAAAGGCTAGGGTGATGAGACTTCATCTCATTTACTTTGAACATGTTCAAAGGAATGATCAGTTGCTGAAAATGGGCATCATGCGTGATAAAATAGAGAAGAAGAGGGAGGCCTTCAGAGAGATGGACTGACACAGTGGATGCAGCAACGGCCTCAAATAAGAACAACTGCAATGATGGCCCAGAATGGGGAGGTGTTTTGTTCCACTTCACAATGGGTCTCTGAGAGTCAGAAAGGAGTCATTGGCACCTTACAACAACAACATCCCTCAGCAAAGAAAAAGAAGCAGGCTTCCTAGAAACTTCCAGGTAACTTTTCTCCTAGTATCTCTGATCTGAATCGAATACCTTGAACTCATCCATGCAAGATGAAGCCCAGGAATGTCATATTTATTTCGCTTAATTGTTTTCTGTTAATCCTTTGAGTTTCTAGCAGTGGGGGCCTATGAGAGAGAATGAATAAGCAACTAGCAAATTGCCATGGGGTTCCTCTGCAGCCCCCCCATGATGTGATAGGTGGGATTTCTGGGTTTGTGTAAATTCCTTTCCTCCCACATCACACTGCTTTTCCCTCTCTTATGTGTTCTCCCTATTTCTTCATCTACCCAAGGACCTTATTCTAAGAGATTCAAACACACATCTCCAACTAGAAAGGAAAGGAGCAACAAGTAGAAGATCAATCAACCTTCACTATTGAAGCTACTAAATACTAAGAATTTTAATAGAAGGAGCTGAGCCAAATTCTAAACCTCTGCTTGTGCATTTCCTATCTAATTGAGACCACAGTCAGTTTTAATTGAACATAAAATCTCCTGTTTGATCCTAAGGAGAATAGTGTTTTCATTTGCTATTAAGTGGATTTTAGAATTCTTCCCAAAGAAAACCCCTACACTTTTGTAATCGTTTCAATATTGCTTCGATCAATATAAAAAATACCTGGACTCTTTAGGAAGATACCAGCCTCTGTGGACAATAGAATCTGTAATTTAAAAACAAATTTAAGCTTAAGGCACTGCCCTGACTAGCTAGGCAGTTGTACTAACACCCCATAGAACATCACAGGTTTCACAGTGATATATCAAGACCAAAGTGAGTGAATACTCTGACCACACACATCTCCCATGTTACCTATATTTTACATATTAAGTTTATATTGAGTCATTGTTTTTAAAAAGGGTTTGACTGAGGTCATGGATTGAACTCTATCTCCTTTCTAAATATATATATTTAGATCCATATATATATATGGATCCCAAGCCCAATCCCTTTGCATATATGCCTGTTTGGGAATAGAATTTTTCTATGCAATGCTGAGGAATAATAGATTCTACCCAAAGATGTCCAAGAATCCAAAGAAGACCAGAGCTAACCAAGCAAAAACAAGACATTGATCTTTCCCGGAGCTGACAATGAGTCTTCCTCTGTAGCTGGAACCCTGACTTCAGATGTCTCATCTTTTGAACTGTGAGTAAAGAAATGTCTGTTCCTTAGAGCTACTCACTTGTGATGCTTCCATTGCAGCAGCACTGGCTAAAGCAATTGCTTTCATGCAGCTGTCCTTAGAGTTCACAGCGCTCCTTTTATCCCTGGTGCACTGGTTTCATGGAAATATGACAGCCTTGAAGCGCCTAAATCTTTCAAAAAGCTACTGATTGTTGTTGTTAGATGCGGTCAAGTTGCTTTCAAGCCCTAGTGCCCCAATGAGCAACAGCATGAAACACTGCCCAACTCTGCCCCATTCTCACACTCCGTTGTGTGTTTGAGCCCATTCTTGCAGCCACTGTGTCTGCCCATCTCCTCTAGGGTCATCCTCCTTGTCACTGCCCCTGCCCCTGCACTTTACCAAACACAGTGTCCTTTTCTGAGGACTTGTCTCTGGAGTACACGGGACAAGTACAAGGCGCAAGCTGGTTGCAATTATTTGTTCTTCTGGTAGTTCATGGCACGTAATCACTATAGCACAAGGGTTCTTTTTACCTTCGTTAGTGAGTTTATGTGAGTTAGTATTTTTGTCTCAACCTACAAGGGAAAGTCAAGAAAGCATTGCTACTAGGGTTTCGGTTCATAATGTGTGGATTTATTCTAAATAAAACCTATTTAAATATGTCTGGAAGATCCATGGATCACGTCACACAAGTTTTCTCAATAAGAGTTGTGTTAAGATGCCTTCAGATAAAAAAAATAATTTTGCACCTTGGTAAAAATTATTTTGAGTTGGGCTGAGCCCTGGTGGCATAGTGGTTGTGCATGGGACTGCAGCCCACTGGGATGGAGGCTCAATTCCACAGGAGCAAAGGTTGGGCCTCCTACTCCCAGTGATGCCAAAAAAAATTATTTTCAGTCAAGGTTAATATCTAATTTTTAACAAAATTCAAGAGGACATCTTCTCAAAATCTTGGAAGTTTTACCACAAGTTAACAGAAATGCTGCCACACATGGAAAGACAGTTTTAGATGAATCAATTGTTGTAAGGGAGACCTCAAAGTCAAAAAAGGGAAGACTGTTGATCTCTGCGACTAAAGAAACTGTAACATAAGTCCAGAGACAGGTGGAAGAAAGTCATAGAATTAACTCGATGATTTAGCTACTGGTGTGGAGATGTGAGAGGGTTTAGTATTTTCAATTTTAAGAGAACATTATGGGCTCATCCAGATTTTGTCTCGATTAATGGCAAAAGCATTGCGCAAAGAGCTGATTTTTTAATCAATTGTTTAACAAGATTGAAGTTAATGCCAATGATTGTATGGAATGAGCCATAGCTAGAGATAAGTCTTGAATTTACCAATACAATTCAGAGAACAATATCCAATCAAAACAGTGGTTTCCAAAGGGATTTGCTTAACCAATTAAATTCAAGGTAGAGAGGTTAACTAAAGTTGTGAACACTATTTTTGGGGGGCCACAAGTAGCCTGGTAGCATAATGGTTACAGATTGGGCTGTTAACTGCAAGGCCAACAGTTTAAAACTACTAGCTGCTTCAGTGGATACAGATGAGATGTTTAACTTCCTTAAGATTTAAATCTCAAAACCCACAGGAACAGTGCCATTGTGTCCTGTCAGGCCATTTTGAGTTGTAACCAACTCCATAGAAGTGAGTGTGTTGATTGTTTTGTTCAAGGGATATTCTTGATAGATCACCATGAAGGGCATATTACAATAATAAAGGATTATTAGGAAGAAGGTTTAAGAAATTTGAAAGCACCATTAATGAAAAAAAAGGCCACAAAAGTTGTGCGGAGGAATTCGTTTTCATCATGATAAATCACACGCTCATTGTTCTCTTCGAGGGTAGGACACACTATCCTATGAGAATTTTGTTGAAAATTTTTACCTCATCTATTCTACAACCCTCATCCTTCCCCTTCATAATTCTTTTTGTTTCTCAAACTTGAGAACACTTAAAAAGGCATGTGGTTGGGTAACAGATCTGCCACTCTGATGTGATATAAAACAGAGTGTAGACTTATCCATGGAAGGATGAGAGAGATGGAAATATGCCCCTCCATTAGTGTGCAGACCTACCTGGAGGATATGTCAAGAAACAAAAACTTCAAATTTTCATATTTTTAATTAATAGAGGCTCATGTGATTTTGTAGAACTACTTTCTCATTTTCCCTCATATGTACATAGCTTAAATTAGACTTTCTTTTTAGCTATCTAAGTTTTGCTTTCTAATGTTTAGTATTTCCATGTGTAAATGTAAATATTTCCTGAGAACACTGTATCTTGGGCAGCACCCAAAACCATACAGGAAATGAGGACTATTCGACAAAGTCTGGTAATTTTGCGTAATGCAGTTTCATCACAACTTTATTGTTTGTATCTGTCAAATATTCCGTGGGGATTTTTAAAGAGTAGCAACATTTGCAGTCTTTTTTTCCAATGTTCCTTTTTTTCTTTCTGGTTTATACATTACTCTAGCAATAATCACATCTCTAAAGAAATAACTAAGCAAATTATTCTAAATAAAATATTCTAAGAACTTATTTCTTTCAGCGTCCATTTCTTCAATTTCCAACTCATATTTCTTCATGGCAACAAAATATCGAATAAAAGTTTCTCCGAGAGCCTCATTCAGACATTGATCTTCCTCCAGTGCCACCAGGGCATCTTCCAATTTCAAAGGGATCTCAGAAGGGTTTGACAGATACAGGTCTGTGCTGTCATCTGGATCAGTTAAGGCATCATCAAGGCTTTGAAGTCCATCCAAGCCTGCAGCAATAGTTGCAGCCAACACCAGGTAAGGATTTGCTGTCGCTGAGCCCAGTTTATTTTCTATCCTTGTACCTTTCTCACCGTGACACTTGATATTAAAAGCACAGCTGTTATCATTGTACCCCCATGTTGTAGGCATGCTCTCCTTCGGGGCTTGACTCTCCTTGGAATAACGCTTCCGGCAGCTAGCAGCAGGGGCCATCAGACAGCTGAGAGCTGCAGAGTGCTTCAAGAGTCCTGCCAACCACTTTTTCCCAAGCACTGGGAGCTGTTCAACTCTAGAGTTGTTGCAGAATACATTTTGCTTTCCACGGACGTCCCAGAGGCTATGAGACAAAATTCCTGCATTGCATAATCCAGTGTCGATGAACAAGCTAGCAATGTAATTATATTTCCTTGCCACTTCTTTGACAGCTGTTCTTAGGGTAAATGCATTATCAGCCGCACTGATGCCAAATGCTGGCAGAAAACAGATTTCTGTCTGACCAGGTCTGGTAGAGAAAGAAAAGCTCTCCACATTTGCCCCAGTCTGATACAAGCCATCGACGAGTTCCTGCATAAAGGGCTCATCCTGGATCATTAGTAAAGGTGAAGCAGAAAAAGAGATGGTATTTGAATTGATCATTTCAGGCAAACAAATAATGCAAAAATCATAGATGAAGGCAGAGAGCAGGGAAAAGCCAGAATTCTCCAGCTGGGTGAGCTGCTTCTTTGCAATGTACCTTGGAGACGTCAGCAGAGGACCACCCTCCACCGTGAATGCATCGCATATCACTCTGGCAGTCCTCTCAGCCCATGGCAGAACTTTAAAGGTTGACAGCTCTGCTAGCAGGACGATGTCACTATTAAAACACGTTGCTCGTATGTGATTGACTTCATTGCTTTTAGGATTCGGTATCAATTCAAGATAACCTCGAGGCATAAAAACTCCATGAATCACTTTTTCCTAAAGAGAAAAAGAGGAAGAACTTGGTTTTGAAATGAGAAAACAAAAAAAAATATTGAAGAGTTTTTCTAAACAGAAAAAAAATCTGTTGATTAACAGTACTTGATATGAGGTACAATGTATGAATATTTTAAAGTCAAACCCTCAAGGCATTTTCATAAAGAGCTATTAATATTTTAACCTTATAGTGTTTATGTGTTATGAGCGGTAAAATATGACAGTCATGAATTATATATGCCCTAAAAAATTATATAGCCACTATATATAGTATCACACCTAATAGTGTATTATATAATATTATATATGTAATATAAAATCGGTGATGTGTAATTCATTTTGTTATGCTTGACATATGCAATAATAAAGAAAATATCTTCTTTTCAAAAGTCAAAAGAAAATCTTTATGAAATTATTTCAAAATATCATAAGCAAATATACTATTTAAGGTACTATATATTTGATGACGTCATTGCTCATGCTCCAAGATATGGTTTTATTTGCGACTAGTTCACTGTAAGGCCAGTAGGTAACCTACTCTCTGAAGTTGGCAGTAAAGAATCTTCAGTCCTTCTCAGTGAGCCAACTGTAACCAGGTCTAGGACACCCAGGCCAGCTGTCATTATCCCAAAGGACTCAGATCTGCTGACAGTGACAGTCCTCTCCTCATTCACTTTAATGGCCGAATCACAAATTAACAACCCCACTGTCTTGCAAAGTCACAGAAATATTGCCTGTAATGTGGAGCCTTATCTGCACAGTTATAATTTCTAAAGTTCTGTCCTTTACATCAGCATGAACTAGATGTCAGCAATCTAGTGTCTAGTCCTGGTTATTTTTTTAGATATCCACGTGTTCTTTGGCCTCTGTTTACCTTTCTTTCCATCTCTGGAAATGTTAGACAAGGTGATTGAAAAGGTGCCAAATATATTTCGAGGTACATACCACAAAGGCTCAATGGATTTATTTAACTTTTGCAGGGTGCCTGACAATACAAAGGTGTTAAGGTTATAGCACTGAACAGATCCATAAAACAACTTCAAGAAACCACAGAATAGGGACACTAATAGGTTTCATGTGGAGTGAAAGTTCCAATTAAAAAGCTTGGTCCTCATGATGCTGGCGTTCATCATAAACTAAATAAAGCATTCTACAAGCCTGACTTTTCATTATGTTGCTTCAAAATCTTCAAAAGAGCCTGGCTACCAAAACTGAGTCGGGAGACATTTGTACCTTTTCAATTCACATTTTGGATTGTCATGTTAACTTAGCCAGTCCAACACTATGCCTACGTGTGCAAGTTGTGCAAGTCTTACAAAGATTTTTTAATTCAAATTTTCACACTAAGAAATAAGATATTTTTCTACTTGACAATTTTTGGTGTGAAACTATGTTTGATACATCTGTGTCTATCTAAAATGAGGGATATTGTGCTTTATTCAGAAGATGTCTAAGAATTCCTGTAATTGTTTTTATGTATTTGTTTGGTTGGAAAGAGCTGGGTTCCATTTCATTCCAATAGTCCTCCATGAATCTGAAACTAATATAAAGTCACACTTTTTCCTCCAACCTATTTAATTCACTTCTCTCAGAGCATGTCTTTCTAACACTGTAATATTAGTCAATCTTGTTCTTTGTTGCTGCTGTTTTGCGTGTTTGGCTCATTTTGAATTCAATATAATTGATTTTAATTGTGGCAAATATGTAAATATATGTAAGCATGTCCAATTCATAATAACCAATTATTACCTAATGTATTTATAGATAAGTTATACTGGAATAGCTTGCTGTTGGATCAATTAAAACTCTAGAAGAATAGAACAAATCTCTATGAAAACTGAAATAAAGGCTATGCTTAAAGAGAAAAAACTCAAAACAAACGTACTGCCATCAGCTCCGCTCTGACTCAGTGCAACCCTGTAATAGACAGTGGAATGACCGGTTGGACTTCTGGGACCGTAATGCTTTATAGCAATAGACACTCACCCAATGCACACCATTGACTTTGTGATGAGCAGCTAGCCCAATGCCTAATCCACTGCGCTACCAGGGCTTCTTATTATTTAATTTTGGGGACGACATTCAAACCAAACTATATAGCTATAAAACTCAAAACTCATTTTTGCATTATTTGATTTTTTTAGTTCTGTGGTAATATGTATTTTAATATAATGAGGATTTAAAAAACAAAAACACTTTCCTACGAATTTAATCATTTGATAGAACAGAAGTAATATCAGTAGATTGTAGCTTTTGAATAAACAAATGTGAATAAGGTATTTGGCAGAGCACCAGGCACATAGTAAATTCTCTGAAAATAGTAGGTATGGTTATTATAATTGTGAGTTATTTCTTTGATCTTTTCCAATAATATAACTTTCTTTTCCCATATTCCTCTTTTTTAACAAATCAGTATTCCTTTTTCACTTAACATAGAAGAACACCATGATGAAATTTAAATTGCCAAAATGTGTACGACAAATATATTTTTTAAAGAAAAGAAAGCATGCCTAATTCAATGGAAGAACTAAAAAGAAACGTGACGGCTGTCCTAGAGACAGGGGGTGAAGTCAAGAAAGCACGGGAGTGAGGCGTCATGGACTGATGCCTCGCTTTGCCATTAACCCCTAAACAACACGGAGGACGTACACGGCCAGGCTTCCAGTCCTCAGTTCCCTTACCTCTGAATAAAGACGGGTCACACTAAAACTGAGTGTAAAACTCTTCTTAAAACAATTGGACTATTGAAATGTATGACGTGTGAATGATATGCCAATAAAACTGCTCTATATTTTACAAGATGGATTATACTGTCTCTTGTACAGCTTCATAGTCTAACTTATTATGTAATTTTCAAATTGGTGTTTTGTTCCTTACAAGTATAATTTTGGGGATGCTAATAAAGGTTGAAATCAACTTGTCACAAAGTCTAGACAAACTCAGAGTAATGATTTCATTCTTTACTGAAAGAATTTTTCAGACAGGATTGTGTGTATGTGTGACTATACATTTATATATATATTTACATTACATGGAATGCTGTACATAAATGAACTGGTATTTGATGACTAACCAGAGCAATCATTTTAAAATCTTTAAATTGCTAATCCTCATGAAGGAAATGCGACTTACCATGTATTCCCAACCAACATAAAAAGGAAATTCTAAAGGTTTTGTTAGAATATATTAATCATTAAATTAATTATAAATAATCATTAAATAAATTATAATTAATCATTAAATGAGAATAAAATAACAAGAGCAAACAATGAGAAAGTCAGTTGTGCTGTAAAGCTAAAGCTAAGAATCCACACAACAGTTGAGATAAAATATGAGGGATTGCGGCCAAATTACCTTATGGAAAATCCCTTTTTCCAAACATATTAAGCTTAAGTAAAAGTGCTACTTATATGTGATATATTGAACAAGATATTGGAAAATATTTTTAAAAGCAATTTGGAAAAAAAAGACCTGCAGAAATTGTTACCTTATATCAATTTATATAAATCTTCAGTAAATGTAAGAAGCATATTAAAATAAGTTCTTATAAAGGTGCTCAACTGGAGAACAAGCCCAGTTATTTAAATATGTAGCTTTGTGATATTTATGGTGCTACGAATGATGATCCCCACCGGCTGTTAGGCATTTTCAACTCATACCAACCTTGTGGGACAGAGGAAGTCTGCTCCATAGGTTTGCAGAGGCTGTAAACTTTTTTATATTTTGTTTTTAAATTATACATATGTTCTTGTTAAGAATATATACAACAAAGCGACACCGATTCAATACTTTTTACATGTACAATTCAGTGACATCGGTTGTATGCTTCAAGTGTGCAAACATTCTCTGCAGCATTTATTGAATTGTTCCTCCCTCATTAATGCAAGTCAATTTGACCCTTTATAGTTTTTTTTAAAAAACATAATACTCATGACAGATATATTTTACGAGTTATGTTTAGCTATTGCTTGCTTTTAAGAACAGTTAAGAGAATATGTGTGGTTTGAGGCTAAAAGATTATGCCAGGAAACAGTTTCAAGGATTTATCCAAACTGCATGGCTTCAGGAAGACTGTTGCTCACCAGAATTTGAAATTCTGTTCTGCATTTTGCCCTTTGGCTAAGCATTCTTCTATGAAATCTTTAAGCAAAATGTTCTGTAGTGATACTTGGGTACCACCCAGACCTAGTCTCGTGACAAAAGAAGTAATTGTTAATGGAGGGACACAGGTCAATTCCAACAGCTTGCAACCCTATTTAGGGCTTCCACGGACTTCCAATATTCATAGGAACAACTGGATGGCCTTGTGTTTCTCCATCAGAAATATTGGTGGTTTGAACTGCCAACTCCGGTGTTAACAATCCCTTACCTAAGAGTACCACCAGCGTTCCTTAAACATTGGATATGCACCTTCCATTGCTGAGTCTCTTTTTCCCTTTGTTTTTCCAGCAAATGGAGACTGATTGATTGTTTGGGCTTGGATGGCCACTTGCAAACTTATAAAACCTTGGATACTGCATGCCAACAGTAGAAGGTAAAGCAAAAACACAGGATATGCTATTAGGTCCATTAACAGGGAGGTTGCATGAAAGCATGACCCTAAATCTTGAAGCCACATCCCATCAAGGTTTGGGTTATATATAAACAGTTACAGAAGCAGACTGACACATCCTTCTTCCCTGGAGTGGCTTATCATTTCAAACCAATGGTCTTGCATTTAATATCCAAGTATTTTTACCACTCTGCTGTTAGGGCTTCTTTTGCTACTATTAGTGAAATAAATTAGTAGCATTACAGAAAAGCTAAATAGCAAACATTTTTATTGTGAGGTCCATGCAAGGGCCTAGTTTCTCATTATACTTTCTGATTGTTTAAAAGAGATCGGTGTGAATTACATTTTAGCATATCCACAGTAGAGTTTTATGTTTTATATTTTATTGTTAAAGAAATAAGCCACAACCTTTCTGACCTAGAAGTGGAGAAAAACACTCTTTAAGAAAGGTTGAAAGAATTTCCTAAATCAAAGTTAAATCTACTGAAATTATTTAAGAAGGATTTTGAAAAAGTCTAGATTTTTCCAACATTGAAACAAATGAAGAAACTACAAGTTAATATTAAAATGATAAAATAAAACATACTAAAATAAAAAGTAGTTAAATTGGAAGATGCTTAATACTGATTTTTCTAGAATTCAATAAATAACATAACCAATATCATTGAATCGGCCCCCATCTAACAAGTTATTCAATAAACACATACAAATCAATCATTTAGTTTATGATATAACCTAAAAGAACTCATAAACTCATCCAGAAATACATTTCTCAGTATCATTATTTTCAAAAATGTAATATTATTCATTAAGCCATCCAATAACAATGAAGTCTTTTCTTATCAGAAATAAGAGCTGAAAGCAACATACTTTTTATCTAGTAAATTCTTTCTATTCAATTTTTCCTTTTTATATTTGCTCTTGGGTCTTCTTCTGTAATTATCTCATGTCAAATAAAATATAATCTTTATAATTGCAATAAGGGAGAAAAGATAATTCTGTGGAGGGAAATTATTCAAGGCAGAAGGACCAAATCTTAATTAGTTTTGTATTTCTATTTGGGTAAAGGAATTGCTGTTTGGGAACTAAGAATATGTTCGGCTCCTCAGGGAGTAATAATGTATTTAACCTGGGACAAGGAAAGAAAATAAACTGCTGGTTTTCAGATTGAATTGCTGTATAAGTATCAAGAAAATAAGAAAAAGCAATAAGAAGCATTTCCTTGCTAACAGTCGTGAAATTACATTCAATCATATTTCTGCAAATAGAACATACTTGAAAGAAGTGAGCTGGGATACTCTTAGACCTGGACACACCGTGGAGATCTGCTGCTTCAAAACGCACAAACTGAAGGTGAGTTCTGGTCATCTCTTGTTTAATGTGCTTCATTCTAGAGGAGAATCGGGGTAGGGTGGGGAATGGACTTCTGTCTCTGGTGTCATCTGTAAAATAAATAATCGTTCAAGAGTCAGTGGATCGTGATGAATTGAAAAAACAAGAAGACGTCAAAACTCAAAGCCCACTGCCATCTCGCTGATTCAGTCTTACAGGGACCCTAGGAAAGGCAGAGGAAAACTTCTCTTCAGTGTTGCCAAAACTGGCCCAGACAACCTCCCCTTTCCCTCTGTGATATGCGTGGGTTTGACTCTCGGGTCAGCAGCCCAACAGTTAACCCATAGCCTCACTGGAAGATACTTGGAGTCAGAAGTGAATTTCAACCAAGTCAATTCGAACACATATTGTCTCTGTATGTGCCAGGGTAGAGCTGGACATAACAGGATTTCAATGTGAAATGTCAAGAAAATTTTTCATCAGATCTCAGACAAAATATTGAAATCCGATTCTACACATGTGGTTTTTAAAACAAAATCAGTTCCTGTTTTGGTCACTCAGCATTAGTTAATGTTGTTAGTTCGTGTTGTTTAAACCTTTTACACTGTGTTCCAGGTGTTTTGCTAAAATTTCTTAGTTTTTGTGGCTTTTTGTATAGATTTTAGATTTTTTTTTTTTTAAAAATGGGCCCTATGAAAGATTTTTTTAAAGAATCATGATAAGGAACTGGTTAGCCATGTTGCTGATATTATTGATAATTTAGTATATCCTTTTAGAAAATGGTTAAGGAACGGCCAGCAGCAGACCACATTAGACAGACTTTTTTAGAGAAAGCCACCTAAGTCCTACTGAAAAAAAAAAGGCAAAGAAGTTAAAACTCCTGGAAAGCATCACTCAGTTGATTTAATGGAAGGAGACTCCCCTTCCAAACAATGACTCCCTCTCTGTACCTCCTCTCCACGACCCTGTCCACAGATCCAGATTCTCATCAATCTCAAAGAAGGGGCTATACTGTGGTTGCTAAAAACTCTTTTAATGTTGTGTTTATTATTTAAATTATTATTTACTTTGAAATTTCTGTGTAATATTTTTGTATAAAAAGGCAAGATTAGAAGAAAATTTGGTGGTCTAAAATGGATTAATCTGTTTTCACTTATGTCTCATGGGAAAAATTGATTTGGGACTCCATGCTCCTTCTACAACAGAACAGCGTTAAGGTCTAGGGTTCAACTGTATGTATATACTTGTAAAAATCTCTTTTATGGAAATTATCATGTTAATATAACTGCACAGCATTGGTAATGTCTGTAGAACAGTGACTACTGTGGGAAATATTTTTAATTTATTACTTAAAGTAAGTTTAAATGTCAGATTTAAAGTTTCTATGTATCTAAAGGTAAAATTTGGGATTTTTTCCCATTGATTTTTTTTTTTGGCCAAAGAGACTCTATTTCTTTAGAATGGTATCTGGACCTAACATGTCTACATTTCTTTGTCAAATTTAAAATAAGTTTGAATACATAAACCTGCTTTTCAAGAATGAAAGTAAAGAAGATGAAAAAATCTAGACAGCATGTAGAAATTGAGAATTGTAAATATGAATGAAATAATATTTTCAAGATCTAAATGAAGTAATCTAAAAATTATAAAAATTTAGAAATAGGAGAGACATGGGAGATAAAGCTTACCAGCTAACAAACACAGTGTGGATATCACAGACTAACAATGATTTCCTCCAAGTTACAATATTAGTTTATTTCCAACATATAGACTGGAATCTGGACTGCTAATTCTGGTGGTTAGATCCCTGCTATAAAATGAATTAATATATCAAAAGCATGTAGAAGGTCTTAACACATAGTACCTACTACCTATTTGCTACTGTTAGAACTTTTAGAAAAGGCAAAGATTGTACTTGTAGTTGAGTGTCAGCAAGTCAATTTCAATGGATTCTATATATTAGAAGTTCAGGTAGAATCCAGAAGAAGACATGGAACTTGTAATAGCATTGCTGATTTCAAAGGGACCTTGGCTGAAAACAGACAATATTAGAAAGAGGATTTTTATTGACTATGTGGATAATAATAAACTATGTATATCTTGGAGAAGAATGAAAATTTCAGACTACTTCAATGTATCTACACAGAATTTGTAGATGAATTAAGAGGGTTTTTTCTAATAGAACAAAGGCTTAAAATCAGGAAAGATTTGCTTAAGGGCTACATTCTTTCATCATTATTCAATCTGTATCCAGGGCAAATCATTAGAGATGCTAGATATTAAGAAGAAAAATGTGGCAGAAGGATTGGAGGAAGATGTATTAACAATTTTTGATATGAAGATGACACAACCTTCATTGCTGAAAGTGAGAACTTGAAGACGACCAATGATTTTGGCCTTCAGTGTGAATTCTACCAGTGTAAAGAAGATCAAAATCCTTACAACTGGACCAATACATAACCAATTGATAAAGGGAGGAAAAATGGAAGGTGTCAAGGATTTTGTCTTGCTTGGATCCAAATCAGTGCGCATAGAAGCAGGAGTGAAGAGATCAGCATTGCATTAGACAATTTTTCTGCATCATATATCTTTAGAATAATGAAAAGCAAGGATATTACTTTGAAAACTAATGCTCACCTGACCCAAGCCTTTGCATCATATACATGTGAAATTGGACATAGAAGAAGGAAGAAAAACCAAGGCATTTGAATTGTCGTGCTGGAGAAGAATGTTGGAAAGTACCACAGGCTGCTTAAAGGACAGACCAATCTGTCTTGGAAGAAGTGCACCCAAAATGCTCCTTAATCTTGGGTCTCTGCTCAAGCACTCCCTCAATGCAAAAGCACTTTGTTCTACCAACCTAGCATTCTGTGGTGCTCGCCCTCCGAACAAGAATGCTGAAAATAAAATGGGTGCATAAGCAGATGTGTTGAAGAAAGGTGATGGTGCCCAGCTATAAAAAGCTATAGCATCTGGAGTGTTGAAGGACTGAGTTAAATAAGTGGCCATCTAGCAAAGAAACAGCAAACCCACATGGAAAAAGCACATCAGCCTGTGCAATTAGGAAATGTCAACCGAATCAGGTAACAGACCTAAAAGACCCAAAACAAACAAACAAACCACGTATATTGATGAGAATGAGGGGGTCAGAGCAGAGACCCAAACCTGTCTGTAGGCAATAGAACTCTTCACAGAAGAATCACAGAAGAGTTACAAGACAGGGATACATCAACTAGGACACAGTATAGCACTGATGAAACACATACTATTCCTCTGGTTCTTTGAGGTTTCCTCACTCCACCCCCACCCCACGAGTCTGACTCCTGTCCCAGCTTTCAGTTTTGACTAGACTGGAGTGTGTGCGCTGGTATAGATAAGAATTCAGGACTGTGAGATCCAGGTCAGATAAAACCCCACAGAAACAGAAATGGGAGTAGCAATACCAGGAGGGTAGGTGGAAGGTGATGGGATGTAGAGAGGAAGGGGGAACAAATTGCAATGACCGACAAATTAACACACACACCCAGGGGGATGAACAACAGAAACATGGGTGAAGGGAGACTATGGTCAGTATAAGATATGAAAATAATAAACTATAATTTATCAAGAGGTCATGGATGTGTTGGATAGGGGAGGAAGGGAAAAACAGGGAGCTGATACCAAGAGCTCAAATAGAAAGTAAATATTTAGAAAATGATGATGGCAACCTATGTACAAAGGCAAGACCCTCTTGCCTACTTCGGACACATTGCCAGGTGAGATTATTCCCTGGAAAAAAATATCATGCATCATGGAGGGATAGTAGAAAATAAAAGGGCATCCACAAGACAGAGTGACAACTTGGCTGCAGTAATGGGCTCAGGCCTATGGACATTCACAAGATCGCTCAGGTCCAGAACAGACAGTGTTTCCTTTTGTTGTGGACAGGGTTGTACCGGTCAGAACGAAATCAAAGGCACTTAACAACAAGAAATATGTACAACAGGCCACTGCCAAGCCTGGTGCCATATTCACAACCACAATTGTTGCTATGTTTGAGCCTATCATTGCAGTCATTGAGTCATTTCACCCCTTGGAATCTTCATCTTTTTATTGAAACTCTATTTTATCAAGCATGAAGCCCTCTGCAGAGACTAACCCTCATGGTAATATGTACAAAATACTTATGATGAAGTTTCATCGTTCTTGTTTCTAAGAAGCATCCTGGCTCTTTCTTCTTTTAAATCCAAGACTGATTTTTTCGACCTAGTATTTGCGCACCCTTCAGTTAATATATGCATATGTATACATATATATAAAATCAATTAAATATATATATGGCACAACCCTGACACATGTGTCCTGATTTCAGACCATGTAATATGTCCTTATTCTTTTTGAATGGCTATCCCTTGATCTATGTACAGGTACTTCAAGAGCACAATTAAGTGTTCTGCAATTCTCATTCTTTGAAACATTTTTTATAATTTATTATGATCCACATAGTTTAATACTTTTGCTTATTCAGTAAAACAGCACTCTCTATTTCCAGCCAAGATTCATCTATTGTCAGCAATTATATCCCTTGTGTCAAATCTTTTTCTGTGTTCAGCTTGAATCTCTGGCAACTCCCTATTGATATACTCCTGTGACCATTTTTAATTACTTTCCACAAAATTTTGTGTGTATGTGATATGAATGATATTCCTCAATAATTTCAACATTCTGTTGGACACCACACTTTTAAGTGGGCACAAATGTAGATTTATTCCTGTTGGTTGTATAAGTGGCTGTACACTGAGTTTTTTGGTTGTCTTTGTTTGTTTGTTTTTGTTTTTCGATAAGCGGTGTTTCATCCATTTCTTGGAACATCTCATATGGTATTCTGCCAACTCATGGAAATTTGTTCTTTGCCAGTGTCTTTACTTCACCTTGGATCCCTTCGTTAATACCATCAGTTCTTAATCAGACTGTAGTGATACCAAACAAATCCCAAAGCTGATCTTTTCTCCTTCTAGGCCTGCATTAGCAAAGGCAAATTTGTTATCCTATTGTTCCCTGGAATTCTCATCAACAAAATATTACTTACTTCTGATGATTTTTATGAGAATTGAACATGCTATTTAATGTTTCTGACAGTACGATAAACATGCTACTTAAATATATAAAATGAACATAATTACTCTGTCCTAAATAAAGATGGTAACATAACTCTGTCATCACTGAATACCTATCAATCAGTCACATTTCTCTGTCATTAAGCAGCTATCATTTTAAACAATAATTGCATATCCTTTTTTCAAGATATAATTAAGTTTTTAAAATAAGCATAATGTTTGACAGTTAAAAACAGATTAAGAAAATTTTAAGTACAAGATACATGAAGAAAACAAATTGCTAGTTTCACTTATACAAATACAATAGAGATACTGTCCTGCTACTGATATATTTGGCTACTCTGAGATCCCTTAGGCTTTATAACCACCTTCCATTTAACACAAACAATTAAACTGAAGCAATTACAATGTTTCATGCTAAATTAACGCATTCTGAAATATTGGGTGTTTGGTTCAAGTGGAGTAATGCTCCTTAAGTAAAATAATATACATATACATTTCAATATATTGAAATTCTCAGATAACCAGTACTTTAAATATATTAAATATTTGGATTTCCCACTGTCATTGAGTGGATTCCAACCTATTGTGATGCTATATAGGGCCACGGAGGCTTTTTATTTATTTATTTATTTAATTGAGCAGATAACCTCCTATTCATCCCCCAAAACAACTGGAAAAACTGATCAGAGTTTGAACCAGGATTGATGTGGTAGTCACCTAATCTGGTGTCTATTTGAGGATTAAGAGTGTAGAGGTGGAGGAGGGCTGAGTGCTGGTGGCGTAGTGGTGGAGTGCGGGACTGTGGCCCACTGGCTTGGTGGCTTTCCAGCACCGGGTCTCCAGGAGCCAGGCTGGGTAGCTCCCACGACCACCAGAGGGCAGTGATTGCCCCCCCCAAAAAAAAAAGAGTATAGGGATGAAGTCTGCCTGCCAATCCAAAGACAGCCTATGAGACCTTTGTGTGAGCATGACTTTCTCCTCTGAGAATCCTGGGAAATCTAGTAATTCCTTCTTGGAGGCAGGAGACACTATCTCTCTGCTCACTTCGAAGGAGACATTACAGCTGACAAGACACATGGCAGCATGTCGAGAGACCCAAAGCCCTGAAAACTGGAGGAGCCACAAGGAGACCCCTGCCAGTGCTGAGATGATTCTACCACCACAGGTTAAACAAAATTCTACACCTACTGGCCTGTGATTATCTGGTGTTATTGCATGTGCTTTCTTAGTCTAAAGAGGAAGAGGGTTTACAGATTGGTATCAGACATATGGGCTAATATTGGACGTATGACCTTGGACTTGACTGGGTTGGGATGTTTCCTGAATGTTCAATAGCTCTTGTGTAAAGAACTCTTTTTTATACACATATGAGTGTCTATGAATTTGTTTCTCTAGTCTACCCAGACTAACATAATTGGTTTCTGTCATCCAGGTAACCCATGAGCATAGCCAATGACGCATCCCCGACAAAACCACCAGATGATCTAACCAATCATCTATGAGCTATAAATAAAATAATGACATTCATAAAAGGTCAAAAAGCATCTCCTGTGAAATAAAGTAATTTTTTTGTTTATCAGTAATATCATGATGGGTCATCATATTTGATTTTTAACTTATCTACATATTCTAAAATGTCTATAGCAAATATGAATTATTGCAAAACAAAAAAGATGTAATTTTTCATCACCATACACTATTCACTTGGGCATAATCTAAGGAACAGTCATAATTATCTATCCTCCTGTAGCTTATATTCCATTGAGTAGCACAACCATGGATGATAAGTATGGCATCAAGAACTAAGATGTGGTCATTTCAGCTGAAACGTAGTGCAAAAATAAGAAAACCTCATCACCTAGACTGCCAATTCTATGACATTTGGTCACAGCATGAAGTTGCAAGCCCTGATGCACTTTGAGATCACCATGTTGTAGTGTGACCGAAAAGTGCATAATTCTTTCTATTTTCATTTTCTCTGAGCCCTTATCACTATATTCCATGTCTTATAATCACATCTTTACTATGTGCTGCACCCTCCCCCTTTAGGGTGTCAGTTATGTAAAATCATCGGTCAAGCTTTATTGTATTTTCTCCCTAGTATCTGTAGCAGTGCCATCATATTACAGGCACTCAGTTATATGCTTTCAATTCAGAGAGTGTGTGAATGGACGAGTGAATATGCTCCATGAGATTTGACCTTGTCTAACTCCCAAACCTCAAGCCTACCATAGTCAAGTCAAATAAAACTAATGAGTAAAAATTGGCATCACATATTTTATATATGTATATGAAGCATCAATTTTACATTTAGAAATGAAATTTTCTCACCAAATATGAGAGCCATATCCAATCTAATTTCACTTTTGAAGCATCAACTAATTTTACTACATCATTATCTGAATTTCTTTCCTTCAAATAAATCATGCTTGTTAGTTACAATTAAATCTTGTGGTCAGCCCTTCCCAGCTGCACATGATGAATAGCAGGCTGATAATTGCCAGTTCAGATACTCATTTGTTTTTCTTACAGTGCAGGTAATGGGAGGTGTTCTCCTTCCCCATCCCCTCAGAGGACTAATACATTAAATCAATGCACTTTTATGAAGAAAGTTTTATTGATGTGATTATTTAAAGAAAAAAAGAGGAAACCTTTTAAAACACTATCAAAGCTCTGTAGCAGCTCACGGACCTAGGGGAAGTGTTGTCTATATTCAGTAACAATGAGGAAATAGTCTAGTTTCGGTGAACAAGCCCTGTTCACTGATAAAAGGCAGATTGAAGCAGTCAGTTGGGCTTTCAGCAATAGCAATTTAGAAACGGAAAAACACATTCAAGAGTACACTGTTTATTAAAGTCAGCTATCTCACACCTGGGAGCACACTCCAGACTCCTGTCCAAGGGTCTGTCTTCCTGTATCCACATGGCTACTGTGAGAGCGTTCCCGTGGTATAGATGTGACTCTACCATCTAGCCATACCAAATTAGATAAAGTACACGTAGAAAGCTCAGGTTCTAGACCGAAATAAAAGCAATGGGGAATTATTAAGGCACTTTTCTTTGGGAAAAAAAAAATTGAAAGCCCTGTCATTATCACAGAGGAGAAAATAAGCACCCACCTTGAGATTGTTTTGCAACTATTTTTGGAGACTGATTTTCATATTCTATTTTAAATTATGTGTTGGTGCTTTGAGGCAAGTTATAAGTTTTTCAGTTTTTGTCATTGTTAGTTACCATCAAATCAACTCTAATTCACAGGAACCTTATGGAAGACATAGCAACTGTAATTTGCAGGAACTTTATGTACATGGTTCACTCATTAAACATCTTCACAATCACCAGTGTGTCTGATTTCAGCATTGTGGCTATTTTGCAAGTACATCACATCAACGGTCTTCCTCCTCAAAATTCTGCTCCATCACCCAGAATGATACTCTCATCCCTCCGCATGGGGTGGTCAAAGCACGCAAGTTGGAAAATGTTCTCTTCTGACCTATAATCTTTTCATTGACTTATTTTTCAGAAGTAGATTTTCAGGACTTTTTTCCTAGCCTGCCTTCATCTGAAAGTTCTTCTGAATCATGTACACTGTGGATGACACTAGTATTTAATATGTCAGTCTCAGCTTCAGTATCAGTAATAGGCAAGCCACCATAGTAAGGCAAGCTGACAGTCTGCTGGTGGCTTTGGTACTTAGGGCCTGTATTAATTCAGTCCTGGGCCATAGAAAAAGCCACTGAACTAAAGACGTTAAATAGAATACCTATTATTGTTGTTAGGTGTCATCTAGTTAGTTCCAATCTATAGAGCCCTTATGTACAACAAAACAAAGTACTACCCAGTCCTTCCCCACCCACACCATTCTTCCTATGCTTGTTGAGTCCATTGGTGCAGCCACTGTGTGCATCCATTTCTTTAAGAGCCTTCATTTTTTTGTTGCTCCTTTACTTTAGGAAACATTATGTCCTTCTCCAGGGGCTGGTTCCCACTTGACAAAATGTCTGAAGTCGGTAACATAAGATTTCACCATCCTTGCTTCTATGGATCATCTGACCATACTTCTTCCAAGATGGATTTGCTTGTCCTTTTAGAAATCCATGGTTCACAAGTCAAATGCACTGTTTCTTCTTCAGCCTTCTTTTTCAATGTCCAACATTCACTCACATATGAGACGGTTGAAAATACCATGGTTTGGGTCAGGTGTAACTTACTCCTCAAAGTAACATTCCAGCTTTCAACATTCTAAAGAAGTTTAGTGCAGCAGATTGACCCAATGCAATGCAACTTTTGTTCTCTTGATTGTGCTTCTATGAGAATTGATATGGATCCAAGCAAAACAATATCCTTGACAATTCCAGTCTTTTCTCCATTTAACCTGATGTTCAGTTGTGAGGAATTTGGTCTTCTTGACATTGAATTTGAATCCATAGTGAAGGCTGCAATCTTTTGTCTTCATCAGCAAGTGTTTCAAGTCCACTTTCAGCAAGTAAGGCTTTGTCATAAGTATATCAGTTTTTTAATGTCTTCCTCCAAACCTGACACCACATTCTTCTCCATATAATCCAGCTTTTCTGATTGAATAAATATGCTGAGAGGAGCAACCTGGCCTGCCATTTTAAGCAATGCAACATTCTCTGGTTCTCTTTGCACAACTGCCTCTTGATCCATGTAAAATTTCCCCATGAGCACAATTAAGTATTCTGGAATTCTCATTCTTCTCAAAGCTATCCATAGTTCACGACGATCTACACAGTCAAATGTCTTTGCACAGTAAGTAAAACACAAGTAAACAAACATCTTTCTGTTCTTCCAGCTATGAAGCAAGATCCATCTGACAACTGCAATGATAACCTGTGTTCTATGTTTCTTCTGAATCTAGCCAGAACTTCTGCCTGATCTCTAGCAATGTACTATTGCATCTATAGGTGCTGTTAGAGCAATAAAATTGAATGCAAGGAATTTCCTGAAGGGGAATTCAGGCAGATTCAAAACTGTAGAAGAGTTCCAACCCTTGCTGGTTCTGAGACAGAATGGAAAAGAGTCTTCTACGATCCGAAAGTAGCCTTCAGTGAAAATGATTGAGAGCGGAAACCTCACTCTTTGAGCCAAATGAATTCTGTTAATCCCCATGCAAGTTGATTCTCATCTAGCGTCTCCAGGGAAGAGCTCAGACAGCCAACATCTTGATTTCAGCCTTATTGAAAACCTAGAGCACAGAAACCAGACAAATCCACCTGCATTGCTGACATTCAGAATTATGGAGTGATGCCTTTGTGTTGTTTTAAGCATCAACTGTGTGGAAATTTATTAAGGTGGCCATAAAAATTAGATAGAAATGGAGGTCAGATAGAATTTCCTTCCAGGACTCCAGCTGCTCCTTGTTATGGACTGTCTAGTCATTTTCCACTCAAAGAAATCCCCAAAGGCAGAAAAGAACTGCCTCATAGCATTTCCCAGACTGTCGTATGAGAGCACATCCTACAAGCACCTACAGGAGCCATGCGGATAATCCAAATGAGGGAGGGGGACAGGGAAGAGAAAAGAGGAAGTGATTCTGTTTTAAGAGACCATAGCCCCTCACACATCTTTTCTCCCCCTGGGCCAGAGAAAGTGTTCAAAATGCCAGACTTCTGCTAGGCAGGCAAGTGCAGGAGACCGCCAGCGCTCTGGGGCCTTTGCTGCGATTCTTCCTTTGTTCAGCTCTTTCATCGTGCATGCTTTGAGCCCGTAGCTATTGCTTTCTAACTACCTTCTATCACTTGTGTGGCAGTCATGTGTTTATGTTAATTTTATGATTGAAATGTAGGGGTGGAGTCTGGCCTGTTAATCTGGAGAAAGCCTTTGAGTAGCCGATGAGGCCTCTATGTGGGCAAGGCTTTCACCTGAGACTCCTGGGAAATCTCGCGGTATTTCCCTCGTGAAGATGAGAAGCTCTCTTCCCCGGTTGTTGGGAGTTAGTTTCAGAGACGATTAATCACAGACAGCGGCAGCGTCGGTGAAGCTGGAGGAGCCAGTGGAGAGACCACACGGCTTTGCCCTGATGAAGGCAGACCTCTGAAGCTGGAGTGGCATGCTGTTGATGGACCTGAGCCCTGGAAGTGAGGAGCCATGGGGAGACCCCTGCCGGCGCCAGAATTCTGCACCCACTGACCTGTGACTTCCTGAGTCAGAAGCAGACTTTATAGACTGACTTCAGGCATATGGGTTAATATTGGACTTAGGACTTTGCACTGGACTGGATTGGGATGCCTTCTTAGTGTCACATTTCTTTTGTATATAAACCTTTTCCTTATACCTATCTGCATGTCTCTGAAATTTGTTCCTCTAGTCTATCCGGACTAACACAACTTGCATCAAAGAAAATATTAGCCAAAGAAAATATGAGCAAGATATTAATACACACTCCAAAACAATTACCTCTCTACCAATTAATAAATCCAAGACTTAAAACAACACTAGTTTCACTGTCATGAAAAACTTCAGAGATTATCAACCGCAACTTCTCTGTTTTCCAGATGAGCACCTCAGTGGGCAAATCACTGTAAAGCACTTTATAAATTATATGATTCTTCTGCATGTTTGATTCCCAGCCCAGCACTCCTCAGCCAGCATCCCATTATCTCTTAAAAACATATTTGCAATTAGTGACTGGAACCAAATGTCACTTAGCTTCCGAGTCCTTACCATTTCTACCACGATGACTGGAGTTCAGATTAAATTTTCTGGCAGAAGTACTGACTGGTGTTTGACGGCGCGATGGTTTCGTCACCGTCTTCTGCTCCTTGGAGTTCTCGTCATCCTGAGGCTGGTCAGGCTCAGTCGGCTCACGTCCCACCCCTGGCTTGCTTGCATCCCTCAATTTGCTACAGACAATTTGTTCTCTGATCATCTCTATCATAAGGAAGAAGGGGAGAAAATATATGAATATTTGTTGCTGTTGTTTCAACTGCCATAAGATAACAAAAGAAAGAATACTTGAAAACAGAAGATAGTGCCAGGCAGTAAACGATCTGTTAGGGGCAGTGAAAGTAGCGCACACTAGTTTCAGCCCCTAAAGGGATGCATGCTCTATAAAGATGAAAACAATAATAAAAGCTTTAAAACGCTGCTTTTGAGTATTACCATGCAGTGACGATTTCGACTGCCCCTGTGCTGACATACCAGTGTTTTCAGGATTGTGCCTACTGTCTAAACTAACTAAGGATCGTTTAAGCACTGTCTCAGGTCTACTGGACTTGACTTGACTTGAAATTCCAGTAATGGTACAGAAACTTGTTCCACACCTTTATCATGAGCTTCCAAACCCTTCATCATTATGTTTGCACTCATTCTCAGCAGAAATGTGCTTCCCTTCCTGTTGACATTTTCTTTCTGCTTTGTTCTCTTTTTGTAACACTTAACATAGTTCTGCCCCTTCAAGTTTTGACTATGTTGATAGGTTATTTTCAGATACTTATACTGTAATGCCCATGTAAATGGCCACGTGCTGGGCTGCTAGCTGACAGATGGGGCAGCGCTCCTCTTCATAGATTCCCCTCAAAATCAACTCAGTGACACCTGACACCACCACCCCGCCACCACCCAACCCCACATGGTTTCCAAGATTGTTTATGGGGGTAGAAAGACTGGTCTTTCTCCCATGGAGCTGTAAGTGGTTTCAAACGGCTTATCATATGGATTGTAGCCCAACCACTACAGCCGTCGTAGTCTCATATTTACCATCTGTTTCTTTCCCTGTGTGAGGGGGTGGAAATCCTTTGCTCTTTTGCCTCTCTGAAATAAGCAAAAAAAGAAAACACTTTATGCAAAGGAACATGAGATAAAATTCATCTTTGACCACACACACACATGTTGGGAGAGAACATTGTAACTAAAATACCTTCTGCAATGGATATATCCATATCTCCTATTTCAATTGCAGATATGCATGGTTTCATGAATTTCTTTCTTGGTTTTCTTACTATACTCGTTCTGCAGGCTGCAGCCTCATTATCATCATCTTTCCTTGCATCCTAGAATAATTAACAAACAATAAGTAAAACAACCGAGCATGCATGTAACTAAACTTGAATATCAATGTCTGAATATATGACCAGAATTTAGAATGAGCACAGGAGGCTGTCTCATTTTAGCATCCACTTGAGCAGTTCAAAACTAAAATGCATGACATTTGGTTCACATGTCACATTTTCTATAACCTCTTTGAAATATAAGCAGAAATGATTGTCAAATATATTAATATTTTACCCAGCTAGTCAAGATTTTATATTTGTTTTCTTTAAAGATATTTTATTATTTATATCCATGGACTGTTACAAAGTATATTTCAGTTAAGAAGATCTTTTTGATAATTTTTACCTCTTCAAAAAAAATCTCTAACCTTTTAGATCAGACATGCAACCCAAGAAATGGAGCTCTTCTCCCATTTTTATTGCCTCATTTTTAGAACTTCAGTATTATTATCAATAAAATGCATTTTATACTAATAAAATAGTTCATATTTTTTTATTTTCTATTCATAGAATGTTATTGGTGACTGATGTTTCTATGCGTGGAGCAAATTTCTTATTGAAATTGTTTTACAGTTTGGGAAGACCTACACACAATTTTAGGGCAAAGTCATCTAGTGTTACAGTATAGTACTTATAATCCTTGACAGGGATATCAAGATGCAAACAGCTTTCCCTGCAGGGAGCTGAGCAGTGAGGCAGGGACTGAGTGGGGTCAGGCGCCTCAGCACTAACAGCTGCATCATCTCTCTGCGGTCCCTCAGCATGAAGGCTGACCTGGGTTCCTTAAGGGTTTTAGAAAACTCTGCATAGTGGCTTGAGGGAAAAAGGAAATGACAGGATCGGGGATAAAATCTGTATTTTAAATGTATTAACCTTTGTCAGTTCTACAATATTACTGCTGTCTGATTCAAAACGGCTAATATCTGTCCACATCAGAACATAAATGTCTAGGATATCAGTGTTTATACATATCACTCTTGGTGAATGGACTCATGCTTTTTTCTAGATTCATACTGATACATATGAAGTTTCAATTACAAAGAGGTGATTGCCGCTATGTCTTCTCATGTTTTAAGAGATGTGCATATGAAGTCTTAAAGGTATTGCTCCACCGTGCCGTAGGGTCAAGCCTGCTTTGTGAAGGCACCTCTTCCTCCATCATGTTCTGAGAGACTTCAGGCACAGTCTCTGACAAGGTTCTGCTTCTGCTAATGAACTTTTCAGTAACTTTTCAGTTACCCAAGTTATTCATGAGGTTTCTGGTAGCTGTTCCTCAGAAGTAGATAGTCTGTTCCTTCTTTGTAGTCTGGAAGTATTGTTGAAACTTGTTCACTTTGGGGGACCCTGCTGATATTTGAAATACCCATAACCCCACTTTCAGCACCACAGCCACACACAAGTCATCACAGGATGATAAACTGGCAGCTAAGTTATGGATGGAAATCATGGAAACATTTATTAATCAAAACTATCAGAATGTGAAGCTATCATTTCTCCACATAGCCTCCATTTAGGTCTATACATTTCTGAAGAAGGTGCTTTCATCTCTTGCTCCCCTCCCCAAAACACCTGTTCTCTTTGCTTTATACCTTACGAAAATGACACTTTGGGCATCGTTTTGTTTTGCTTTGCTTTGTTTTGTTTTGTTTTGGGGGGTCATCACTGCCCTCTGGTGGGAGTGGGAGGCCCAGCCTTGCTCTTGCACAGCTGCTGCTGGATTTGAATCGCCAACCCTATGGGCCACAGTCCCTCACCCAACCACTATGCCACCGGGGCTCAGCCCGACTTTGGGCATCCTTGAGTGCTTCAAATCATATATTTTAAAAATTCTTTGAGCTTATGGGATGAAAAGACGTCTGAAGGAGCAAGATGATGACTTTCCCGTGAATGTGGTAAAGTTTTAAACAAAATTCTCATAAGTAGCCTTTGCTGCCCTTAAAGAATGAGCACGGAGATTGTTGTGATGAGAATAAATTCCTCAGTACAATTGGCCTTTCTTTACCAATACAGTAGTCAATTTACTAAAACTTCTGATTAAACTCTCATGACCATCACTGTGTCCTTCAAAAAATTCTATTAAAATTACTTCATTAGAATCTGCCCAACAACCACCACAATCTTCTTACTTAACCTGCCTGCCCTGACTTTAACTGGCCCAACCATTCTCATAAGCCACTGATGCAATGGATCTTTTATAAGGCACCCTGAGGAGACAAAAACAAACCTATTATGGAAGGAACTTGTATGCAGACAGACATCCACTGGTTACAAAGACAAATGAGAGGATACCAAAAAAACAGAACTGTTTTCAAAGCTATGCATTTAATTTCTTTTTATAAAACAACCTTATCACCTTCAAAATACTCTGCATTACACAGAAACATTTGTCAAATCTGTGATTCTATTCTTGGAAACATTGTCAAACTCATCTGTTTAGATGGCTGACTGCACCTCCTTCATGTTTTTCTTCACCATTTCTTCATCTTCAAATTGCTTTCCTTTCACATCCCTCTGCATTCTCAAACACCAACAGAAAGCACATGAAGCAAGGTCATGCGAGTAAGGTGCTTGAAACAAGAGAGGCATGCTGTGCTTTGCCCAAAACGGGCACACTGAGCTGGCCTCGTAAGCAGGTGCCTTGTCATGGTTGCAAACCCAGTCCCCTGTCTGCCACAAATCAGGCCCTTTTATCACACACTTATGAAATCTTTTTAGAACATCTAAATAGAAAGTTTGGTTAACCATCTGGTGAAACAAACTCTGAAGGTACCACAAGTTGACACTTTCGTCCATTCAAGAAGTTGAAGGATGTCCACAACAAGGTTCATCATCAATCCACATTTTACCTTTTTTGGAATGATAAAACCACTGACACACTTGAGTTTTCCCCACAGTGCTGTCCTTGTGAACTGTGCTCGACATCACCACCATTTCTGTGGTGATTTCCCTGAGCAGGAAACAAAACTGCAACCACGTGCTCTTAAATCAACCATCGGGGGGGAAACAAACCTCTGAGCAACCACCAGAAATTTGCACAAAACTGCTTTTATGAAAGAAAAAAAAATCTTTGTGACAAAAGAAAACCTTTCCAGGCATCAGCACTGGGTGCACTAACTCAAAGCTCGCTCCAGGCCAGTCCAGTGGAAAGAATGCGTACTACAAAACTCCACTCTACGCAGGCTCATTCTGTTTGACAGTAGGTATTACTTGGAATAAATCTGTGGGTGCTTATGCTTGTGTAAGTCCGGTGGCATTCCTGGAGAGCAGCTGTAACAATTACCTCCAAAGACAAGACAGGAATTCTATTTTAGGGTTTTTAATGTATTTACATGAAATTATGAATTACTGTTATATTACTATGATATTAGCAAGAATATAGTTCCTAAAATAAAGTCTTTCTTATATGGAAACAAATAGACTGCACATCTGTGAAGAAATAGACAAATGAACTCCAGTGCATATATATCATGGAGTACTCTGAGACCGTCAAAGATCGCATAACATGGATTAATTTGAGTGACATTATGCTTATCAAAGTGAGTCAACCTCATAAAGACAAAGACTGTATGAGATCACTATTACTTAAGAAAATCAAGAAAAATTATTTTCACACCAAAAAAACAGAAGACTTTGAAGGTTACCTACAGACTTAGGAGGGAGGGGAAATGTGAAGGGAGGGAAAAATATAAATAAGAGAGCTTTGTGTAAATATACACATGGACAGAATGAAATAAGAAATAAATTTTGTTTGGTACCTGTCGTGGTATGCATCATGCCCAAAAATAGTGTGTCAACTTGGTTGGATCATGAGTCACAGTGGTTTGTTAGTTATGTATGTAATGATGTAATTTCACACACATAATTTACTAGCCCATCATCCTGTGATCTAACATCATCTGTCAATTAATTGTAGGCAAAATTGAGTGGGATGCACCCCCATTTATCTTTCAAGAGATGAAAAGAGAAAGAAAGACCTCCTACCATCAAGAAAGAGGCACAGGGTTCCAGTATTGTGAGACACCTAGGCTCAGGGAAAGATTGATGACAAGACCTTTTTCAGAGTTGACAAAGAGAGAACACCTTCCCTATAGTTGGCACCCTAAATTGAACCCTCTAGACTCCTAAACTGTGAAAAAAAATCCTCTTGTTACAGTATCCATGTGTGGTATTTTACCTATAATACTGCTGCCCACTGCTATCAATTGATTTTTACTCAAAGTGACCCTGTGAGACAGGGTAGAAGCTGCTCTTGTGGATTTCCAAAACTGAAAGCCTCTTCTCTCACCCACAGAGCAGCTAGAGGTTTCAAACTGCTGCCTCATGGTTAGCAGCCCCATACATAACCACTACACCACCAAAGCTTATGCTCTTATAATAGTATAATATAGCTAAAATAATAATTTTATTTTTGCAAGTATTTAAAAATAGTGGCCTCTTTTATTTCAGATAAGCTTATATATGGATCATATGTCATTTATTGTGTGATATATTAATGTGGATTTTTCTATTACTATCAATTTTTTCAAATATTTGCATAAATTTTGCAATACACTTCTGACTTATTTCCAACAATAATATATTGGCCTTCATATTCACTATATTTACAATGATATTTTCCAGAAATATATAGTATACAATTTTAATTGGGAGTAGCTATTTCTATATATAATGTGGCTTCAAAAGATATCAGTAATAGAAAAATTCCATTATCTTAAATTACTTTTTTCATAAATTTTTGAAGTCTCTTTATATACCTGCCTCTCATGTGTTTGATCTTTTTAAAATAACAGTTTTATAGACATATCTTACACAATCTAATATATCCATTTATGTACCATTCTGTTGTTCAACCCCATCGAGTGGAATTACACAAACATTAATGCTGTCACCTCCTCATTCCACCTTCCCCCCTTCCCATATATTCAGGGAACTGTTACTCTTGCTACAGTTTCTTGATTTTAATGCACTGAACAATCTTAAAAATGCAAATGAAGATATACAAATTAAACTTAATGAAGTAAAACAAGTGAAAGTCTTAGTAGTGAGGAAATATTGAAGAACTATGTGATTCATCTATGTGATTCATCAGTGCCATACCACATCCTGGTCTTGGTTTTTTGTTTGTTTGTTTTTTTGGTACATCCTGGGTTTATAATCCATTCATGTGGCCCTCTGAGAGGGACTGTCCAATTACCTTGCAGGTCAGTTTAGGCTCTCCATTGTGCCCCTTGGCATCAAGTTGGTTGTGTGTTTTTGAACTTCTGTGTATATTTTCTTTAAGAAATTTATTTAGGAAATAAAAGTCTTGGCCAAGTACACAAATATTAAAGAAATCTGACCACACATATATTTGTTTAGTTTTACTTATTAAGGAGTGTAGACAGAAGAGAGAGAGAGAGAGAGAGAGAGATGATAGATCTGTCAGCTATATGTGGTTCTTTCAGTATGTAATAAGGCTCTGATGTAAAATTTTAAAAAGATTTAAGGATATTATTCAGATAGAGGTGATTTCACTTTTTTGTAAAAATACACTTATGGCTTTCAAATAATTTGTTAAATGTTGTGAGGAACAGTATTGGCTTTTCCATGTTAAAAGTTTTTCACCCTCCCCCTATAGGACAGGATAGCATGGCTCGCTGTTGTTTTCTGAAACTGTGCATCTTTACAAGAACAAATGGCTTCACCTGTCTCCCAAAGAACATCTGGAGGGCTCAAAGGTATAACCCAATATGCCACCAATGCTCCCGCTATACATATATTTTTTGCAACATAAACACTGAGATCCCCTCTAGCTTCCGACCTCTCTATAGCCTATTAGTCTAGGTTATCTTCCTTCTATTAAATGAGCCACCTTGAGGAAATGCAAATTGACTCATGCAGTCATATAAAGTGGAACTGTATGATGATTAATAGTGTGGTCTTTGATACAAGACTGCCTTAGTTAAAATTCTGTCTTTATCATTTATAGCTGTGTGGCCTTGAATGTGTTCCTAAAAGTGACTCTTCCTCAGTCTACTTCATTCTAAAACACTTCAGAGTGGTTTGGATTTTGAGATGAGCAAATACACATTAAACATTGCAAGCTATGCCAGGCACATAGTAAGGACTGAGTAAATTTCAGCCATGATTATCATCAGTTATAAAACTAATACAAAGGAATGCATGTGGCTTAAAATCAGGACTGGTGGGCTGAGCCCTGGTGGCATAGTGGTTGTGTGTATGTCTGCTGCCCACTGGGTTGGTGGTTCAAATCCAGCAGCAGCTCTCCAGGAGCAAGGCTGAGCTTCTTACTCCCCCCAAAAAACAAAATCAGGACAGGTGTGCATCATCATTGTTTCTTCTCACAGTCCTAAATCTAAATGCTGAGTAAATACCACCAATTCTATTCTAGCTTACGGAAACCCTGTAGGACGTGGTAGAACTCTCTCTGAGAATTTCCGAGACAGTGTCTCTTTAGGAGAGTAGAAAGTTTCATCCACTCATCTCCACCAGACCAGCAAATTGGATATCTTGTATGTTTCTGAGCTTTTTCTACATTTTTCTCCTCTAAGACTTTCAATTATGATCATGATCAGAATGATTAGTAAGATTCAAATGGTGTTTTATGCTTTTGTTTTTAATTTTTATAATTTTATTTTATTCTGAGTGCTTATAGATATTATAACATTCCGTGCTTCAATTAGAGGAAGCATAATTGTAAAATTGCTACCACAATGTTTCCAAAATGGGTTTTTGTCATCTCACATATTAGAGCAGAATTCTGATCTGCTGATTCTTGAAAATTGGCTTGAACATAACTCAAATGTGTCCCTTTCTTACTTTTTAAAAGTTTTCATTATTGTCTATTGTCATTAATATCTCTAAAATTTTTATCTCTATTTGCATTGTGATTGAAAAACATTACATGAATACTTATATATATTTTAATGTACCCATTTAAATATAGAAATCATAAAAATGTATACCAAGGATTAAAAAATTGGAGGATATTGGCATCTTGTCATTTGTGCTTGTAACTCTACTTGTGAAAAGTTTTTAGTCATCTGAATTTTTCCTAGAAACGTGCCTACAAAATTAGTGAGAACATTAGTATAGTCATTTCATTTTTCCATTTAGGTAGTTTACAATAGCATCCCACTGATTTCTGAATCTATCAACTTAAGCCAATCTGTCAGTGGTTAGGTCCAAACTTTCAAGTAGCTGAAGAGTCAGATGTAGTTTGGAAAAGGTTCACCTAATCTTGTTATTGCATGTTGTTGACAACTCCTTTCCTTCCTCTTCTTCATTGTCTTTTCTCTTCAGCAATTTTTTTTCTATTCAGAAATTCTCGATTCTGTCAGTTCTCCTTTGTGACCCACCAGCTGTTCCACATCAGTAGTAGCAAGTTCTCTTAATTTTTCTAGAAATTACATGATATTACCAGACCTCCATCTGTCGCAAAGGTAGTCCATAAGTAATGTGCCTTAAAGATACCTATTGAACTCTGAGCCATAGAATGCAATTATACCACTGTTACATCTTGATTTGGATCACCAATGGGACCAGGAGGACCAAGAGTCTTGATAAGTAAGTAGTAAGTAGTACAAGCTTGAAGGAAGTCCTGTTTTAGGGCAGTCAGCAAATAACAGGAGCATCATCCAAACCTTGGAGTTACTTGAATGGCAGCCAGGCAGCTTATTTTGTCAATTCTTTTAAATGCTCAGTCTTCAAAACAGCAAACTAGAAATATTTTACTTTAAATTCAACAGCGCTCTCCTACTCCCACCACCGGAGAGCAGTGATGCCCAAAAAATAAATAAATAAATAAATTCAACAGCGCTTCCTCTAAGTTGCAGTGCAAGTCTGTCTTTGAGTACCTTGAAACCAGGCCTCGATTTTGCTTTTTGTGAATACAGGTCTTTTCTGGCATCCTTTTCCAAAGCAAATCTATTTAGTCATTGTTAAAAATCTGTTCTTCACCTTGGAGTATCTTGTCCAGCAAATCATTGAATTTTTTTTGGCAGCTTCAACTCCATCAGTTCCAACTTGGCAGTTTTGGCATAAGCCAAATCTGCATTTGAAGCAATGAAACCAGTCCCTGTTATCATTTAAGTACTGGTAACCATCATGTTGCTATTCTTTCTTATTTTCAAAAAGATTGTGAAATCCCAGTAAACTCACAGGGGATCATCTACTGGATTTTGTCTTCTATCTGGATCAACATAAAAAATTTCCCCATTTCATGCTTGGGCCCTTGTCACGTCTTTGTTAAAATTGTTTATTTTATGCCAATTGCTTTTTTACCTGCTTCAGTTCTTCTTTAATGATTCTCAAAATAGCATGAGAAAATCCTCCTTCACTGTCCACTCACAGGCTTTCATTCCATTAGAATAAACCTTAATGATCTTTATCTTTATATCCTTGCCTAGAAACTTCTTCACCTTTCTAAAAATTAGAACTTTCTGCCTCTATATTAATGTGTCATAAATCAGGGATATCTTGTATTCTGAAATTGCCTTAAAGGAAAATTTTACACAGACATATTTTCACAATTCCTTTTTTCCTTAATATGCTGTTTATTTTGAAAATTGTTTTCCTGGCTTAGTAAAAAATTGTCATTTTGTATTCTAATTCAGTGGTTTGATCAAATTAACTAAAAGAGGCTTAACCTAAAGGAAATCTGCCAAGCATTAAATATAGACCTTAAGTTGACCTATTCAATTCCCTTCTAATATAATAACCAGTGTTATTTAGATTCTAAATATCACTGATTTTATTCATTTACTTTTAATTTTCATTAACAGTTACCTTTTAAATGTCAATACCTTAAAACCCTTTGTTTTGACCCCTGAATAGTGGCTAGAGTCTGAGGTATAATTATTAGTGTATTTATAAGCACTTTGATTTTATTAATAATAGATGTGCATGAAAAAGCAAGCAAGTGAAAAAATCTCATTAAGTTTTAAATTCTGTTAGAAATCATGGAAGAGAGATCGATAGATATCAAATTTAAAAGAACACAATTAAAGAGAAAAGATTGTGCCCTCAAATTCCTCAATGTCCTTCAAAGCCAAGGGGAGAAAATGTATTTAAAATATTTACAGAAGCGATATGCTTCTTAGTCTACTCTTATTTGATCATTTCGTCTATGAAAATGATCCAAAAATCATCCAGTCCCCCTCAGCAAAAACAAAATGAAACTCATGGCTATCTCGTTGATTGTGACACATGGTGACCATAGATAGAGTTTCTGAGACTATAAATCCTTATGGAAACTGAAAATATTCTCTTTTCCCCACACTGCCGCTCGGGTGAAACTGCTCTTTGTGGCGAGGCCCCCTATGTGTGACTGGTGGCATCACAGGACTCCTTCAAACACTCACACAGTGGCATGCATGCATTAACCATCTCCATGACAATGAAAACTTGAATGCAACATAGAATGAAATAAGACAAGTTACATTCAGTGAATGGAATCGCTATTGAAAAAAACAGGTTTCTAGACTGATGATGGTAACAGCAGGACAGAAACAGCATATGAGAACAATCTCTACTTTTCGCACAACTTACCTGTAAACCTAAAACAACTCACAAAAAATTATGGATGACTATGTTGCTTATCTTTTGCTACTTAGATTATAATCATCAAGACTTTCTGTGTGTGGTTTCTCCCAATCTGAAGACTGTGGATTTCATGCCATACAAAGGCTGATGAAATGGATAACAGAAGCATCCAGTCTAAGGGGCACTTCTTGGGCTGCTAATGTTTAAGTCAGCAGTTCCAAACCATCAGCTTCTCTGAAGGAGAGAGGTGAGACGTTCCACTCTCGTAAAGAATTGCAGTCTTGGAAACCTATAATAGTGATGGTAGGGGGTTTGCTTTGGTGAGCACGAAGTCTATAACAAATCTTGCCAACTCATCGCATGTAAATGGTTACATTCTCCAGAAAAGTACCTGGTGTGTTTGAACCACCGACCTTACAGTTAGCAGTTCAACCCCTAACTCACAATGTCACTAGGGCTTCTTAAGAGAGCAAGGAAATTCACAATCTGCACACACAAATACCATGTATAAAACTTTAGTGGAGAAGGGAGAAAATTTCAAACAGTATGCAATTGTCACTATATGAATCAAACTTAAATAAAGGAAGCACCAAGTATAGTCAATTCTTGGAGTTCAGAGGCAATATCAGTTCTATCAAGCATTTTCAAAAATGAACTTAAAAAAGAAATTAAGATTTTACAGAAGTCTGTGGATACAGGCAAATAATAATTTCTGAAGTCTTTGTGGGTGCATAGAAAAGTAATATGTGATCCAAAGATTTTTTAAATAGTGTGGAAGTATTAATATGCATAATATTAAATGTATTCATGATAATAGGCAGTAATGGAATGCAGACAAAGATCCAAGTACATTATAGCTTTTTCACAGACAACATCAACTAGCTGACTACTACAATTTTAAAAAGTGGGCCTCATTTAAAAAAAACCCTAAAGGGGTTGAGCCCCGGTGGTGTAAGTGGTTGAGTGCGGGACTCCGGCCCGTGGGCTTTGCAGTTCAAATCCAGTGACAGCTCTCAGGAGCAATGAGAGCTCCACAACCACCAGAGGGCATCACTGCCAAAAAAATACCCTAAATTTGTCAAAGAAGTCTTGCTACCCTACCAAAAAAAAAAATGTGATGTGCTGTGGCAGTCATGTGATTACGTTAATTTCATGATTGAAATGTAGAGGTGAAGTCTAGCCTGTTAATCTGGAGATAGCTATTGAGTAGCCAATGAGGCCTTTATGTGGACATGGCTTTCTCCTGAGACTTCTGGGAAATCTTGCGATATTTCCATCCTGATAATGAGAAGCTATCTCCCTGGTTGTTGGGAGTTAGTTCTCAAGAGACGATGAATCACGGACAAGATAAGATGGCAGCGTCAGAGAAGCTGGAGGAGCCGGCGGAGAGACCACACAGCTTTACCCTGATGGAGGCAGTCCTCTGAAGCTGGAGCAGCCTCATGGAGACCTCTGTCAGCGATGAGTTGCTTCTGCTGCTGATGGACCCCGAGGCCTGGAAGTGAGGAGCCATGTGGAGACCCTTGCCAATGCCGGGATTCTGCACCCACTGACGTGTGACTTTGTGAGTCGGAAGGAGACTTTATAGACTGATTTCAGGCATATGGGTTAATATCAGTCTTATGACTTTGAACTGGACTGGGCTCAAGGTCCTGTTCCCCTTGTATATAAACCTTTTCCTAATATCTATAAGCGTGTTTATAAAATTTGTTCCTCTAGTCTACCCGGACTAACACATGTGCCTATTCCAATAATCTAAGCACAACTCTAGTCATTATACTTAAAAAGTCTTAGTGGGTTAATAATAGATATAGGAGGAATACCCCCCAAAAAACTGATCCTCATTTGTTTTTGGTGTTTGTGTGTGTATGTGTGTGTGTTGGTTTTTTATTTTTTTATGTGAGAGACTTAGTGCATTTGGAATTCTTCCACCAGGTCAGACTGTTAATTAAGGCTTCTCTTTAGAGGTTCTGAAAAGATTGAGTAACAGTGTGTAACATAAAAGGCCTCCTTTGTGACAGACAGGGAACTGGTTTTGCCACCATGACAATGCACTTGCTCAAGCAGCCATCTATCTCCATGCTTCAGTTTTTGGAAAAAAATAAGATGCCTCTCTGGCTCCACGCACTTTACTCATCTGACCTCACTGAGTGCAATTTCTTTTTATTTCTTCAAATGAAGAGGTTTCACAAAAGGACAGAAATTTAATTAAGTAGCAGAAGTGAAGAGAGAAAAACAAAAACCAAAGGAGGTACTTACAATCATCCAAACAGATAAGTTTGAAAAAGGTTTCCAAGAATGGAATCACAGATCTGACACACGTATTAAGTGTAATGGAGAGTACCTCGAAGGTGATAGGGTTGTTTATTAAAAAAAAAAAAAAAAGAAAGTCTTTGGAAAAAAATCTGGCTTGGGGAGGCTATCTCTCGATATGTCTGTGTTTAAAATGTCAATGGGGAGGTAGAAATTGTTTGAGCTCAGCTACTGACTGAAAGGATAATGATTTGAATCTACTTAGCTTTGGGAGAAAGACTTGCAATCTCCATTTATAAAGACTATAGCCAAGAAAATGTTACAGAGTTCAGTTGTTGGAATTGACTTAGCAATGAATTATGGGTTTATATGTAAGTGGACATGACACATCTGCACAAATATAAAACTCCATCATTAGTATAGCTATCACATTCTTATCATTATATAATTATCAACATCATGGAGAAAATTAGATAAAATTACTGGAAGTTCTATTCTATAAATTAAAATATAAAATTTTTAAATGTCATAGAAATAAAAGCTATATAAAGTATGGCTAGCAATTAAATAAAGATGATACTGATGGTCAGGCTCTACATGATAAAGAATCTATCATTAATAACTGCTTTTAATACTGTAAAGAAGATTCAAACAATTCTTCTTTGATCTTCCTTATTCAATGTCCAACATTCACAGGCATATGAAATAATTGAAAAATTGATGTGAAAATTGAAAATAACTGATGTGTTTTAATGGTCACACTGGCAAAGAATATTAAAGTATCAGAGACTGCCAAAATGACAAGTGAATCAGTCTTGGAAGAAGTACAGCCAGAGTGCTCCTCAGAGGCAAGGATATCAAGACTTCATGTTACGAACTTCAGCATTTCAGGAGAGACCAGTCCCTGGAGAAGGGCATCATGTCTGGTACAGGCAAGAGGCAGTGGGAAAGAGGAAGGCCCTCAACTGCATGACTTGGCACAGGGGCTGCAACAAGGCACTCAGGCATAAGGACAATGGTGACTGTTGAGCAGGACTGCAGTGTTTGGGTTTGGTGTGCATAGCGTCGCTATGGGTTGCTGTTTTTAGGTGGCAATACTGTTGTTGGATCAATAACACCTAACAACAACAAAAGTTTATAGTGTGTTCAATATGTCCCGAGCACTGTCCTGAGCAATTACTGTGTACTCACTCATTTAACCACGGCAGCATCTTTTCAAGTAGGCACTATTAATGTTACTAGAAGAGCTACAGAGAAGTACAATCACTTATCCCATGTCAGGCAGCTAACTTTCTATTTGGGGAAGTATGAAAATTAGGACTGATGAATCTACAGAATCAAGAAGTGGAAAAAGGGCTTGAAGGAAAGAGTACAGAGGTGGTGGCAGGGTGAAGGGGAAATGATGACAGGGGGTCCATATTGGAAAAGAATATTTGGAAACTGAATGTGGTTGCAAATGTACAATTCTGCTAGCCATGAATGAACTGTGAAATGATTTGATATATGTATTAATCCAAATTAATTAAAATAATAAGTAGTGGAGTTAAGATGGGAGTAAAGGCATTTCATCATGATTTCTTAGAGGTTCTTCATAAAAGATACATTTGGTATAGATAAAAGTAAGTGTGTAGTAAGTTAGGAACCTAGAATTCTAAGAGCAAAACTTCTCAAAAAAAGAGAAAGAAAACATTGAAAATATTAAAATTGAATTAAGAAAACTTTATTTCCTTAAAATTGGCAAACAACAGGGAAGCAAAAAATAGATAAATCTCTGTTCTCTGTTCTCTTGAAGTAGGTCAGCTATCTTTGCCCACAGGACTTTACTTAGTCCCCCACAACAGATACAGACCACAACAGATACAGACCACACAGCAAGACAAACTAGTAATCTTGTTCCAAATTGTATGCATTCCTTCTGTGATGTAGAAGCCTAAATTCTTCTTGTCTATCAGTACTAGTGTTTTCTATAAATAATATGTATCTATAGGGCAGAGAACAGATTATTCCTGCCCTACTTGGCATCTCATTCAGCTCAGTACAGAAGGTCCATGATAAATAGATTTTAATTATGATGATGCTTTCCATTTCCTCATTTCACAACTTCATATACCCATAGGATCTACTCTAGAGAATATTGCTCTTTTTAAATCTATTTCCTGTTCACTACTGCTAAGAATTTGGCTGAATGCATGGCTTTACAACATTGTTTTGAAGAGGGAATCAATAAAATATTCTTTGGGGGAAAGTACTGGATCTAAGATGAATAACTGTTCAGTTTCACTAAAGATGCTGTCAAAGAATTTGTGTGGTTAAAAAAAACTGATCATACTGAGATGTTTTTCTTCATACACATAATCTGCCCTTTATATCATAGAACCTTTGTTAGTTTGTCATATTTTTCCAATTAGCCTCATGGTGCTGCTGCTGTTGGGCCACAATTCCAAAGCATCTGGCCTCAGACACTTTCATTGACCCTTTCCAGTCATTAGTTAATTCTAGAAGGGATGTTGCACACTGTCTCCCTCCTTCCCATATTATTTCTTTTTCTCAGAATGCAATCACATGTATTATATGCTAAATATTGAAAGAGCAGACATACAATGGGCCTCTACTCAATTACTCCCTCAATGCAAGAGCACTTAGTTCTAATAACCTGATGCTCACCTTCTCAAAACAATCCCTAAAGACAAAAATGGGTGCATAAGCGAATGTGATGGAGAAAGCTGATGGTGGCCAGCTATAAAAAGATATAGTATCTGCAGTCTTAAAGATTTGAAGATAAACAAGCAGTCATCTAGCAAGGAAGCAACAAAGTCCGCATGGAAGAAGCACACCAGCCTGTGTGATCCTGAGGTGTTGATGCGATCAAGGAACAGGAATCAGAAGACCCAGAAAAAACAACCATATTGCTGTGAATGATAGGAGGTGAAGTGGAAACACAAATCCCATCTGTACACAGTTGGACATTCCTTCACAGAAGGGTCACAAGGAAGGGATGAGTCAGTCAGGGAGCAGTATAGGACCAACAAAACACACATTTCTATAGTTCTTTAATTAATTCTCCCCACCCACTATCATGGACTCAATTCTACCTTATGAATTCAGCTGGATCAAAGCATATACGCTGGTACAGATAAGAGCTCTAGACACACAAAATTCAGAACAGATAAATCCCTGAGAAACAATAATGGAAGTAGAGGTATTGTGATGGTAGGGAAGAAAGGGGAGATCAAGGGGAAGCTGATCACAATGATTAATGTATAACTGCCCCTATCCCCCACCCCCGAGGGAGCCAAACAACAGAAAGGTGGGTGAAGGGAAAGAGCAGTTGGTGTAAAATATGAGAAAAAAAGAATAATTTTAAAATTATCAAGGGTTCACAAGGAAAGGAGGGGGGATAAAGGGGGGAAAGCAAGACTTTATACCAAGACTTGGAAAAAAATAATATTGTTCAATTTTCTATTCTCCTAAGAGAAAACTGTCAACATTTGGGCTATGCCATTCTTAGAGAAAATGATGATATTATGGTTAAGCACTTGACTTTTGTGCTAATCTCTGTAGACTAGAGAAACAAATCCATAGAAACTCATAGATTAAAAAAAAGATAGATAGGTAGATGATAGATAGATAGAGAGATAGATAGATAGACAGATAGATATAAGCAATATATATTATATATATAAACAATAAGTGTACTTTAAGAAAGCATCCCAATGCAGTCCAGTCCAAACCCATAAGCCTGACATTTGCCCAAATGTCTGACACTCATCTACAAAACACACACAATAACGCTGAGTGCAGGAGGAAAACTGCATCCGTGAACATGTAAGGATGTCAGCACTGGCAGGGGTCTCCATGCAGCTTCTCGCACCCAGGGCTGAATCAAGGTAGGTCCATCTCCTCGGGGATGTCATACAGCAAGTAAGCCTTGCCAGCCAACTCGCTAAGGCAGCTGCACACTGGCCTGACCATCAGAGAACAAGAGGCCAGAGAAAAGAAAGGCAACGTTCACCAAGTCATTTATCTCTCACCCTTCAGTTAATCCCACATGTGTTTATTGGCCAAGTCGGCACAAAAAAACCTTAACTATCACAGCTCTTAACTGAAAAAGTTGGCCTGATTCCATAAAAAATATATATCCCAGGAAGCCCACAGAGCAGTTCTACTCAGAGTTTTAAGGTACCTGTGAGTCAGAACAGACTGGCTAGCAGTGAGTCTTGGAAAAGGTGTATCTCTTAACGATTAAGTTGCATCATGTGGAATCTTTGACAGAAATTGCAGGTGGTGGAGAAGAGAAAGTCTGACACGGGCTTGGAAGTCATAAAACTAAGAGTATTTAGAGAGAAATCCAAATTTACTTTCTTTCTGTAAAATACCATTTGCAAGTATAAATTTTCTTTCAGATAAACTCTTCTCTTAGACAAGCACATGGATTTTTTGATCCTCTGATAGTGACAGGACAAAGTTCTGAATAGACCATAACTTCTGAGTTTTTTTTTACATAGCTTTCCCTAGTTTCCTTGGCTTGGATGTATTCTGGTTCTCTCCACTAGAAAGCTGAGAGCTCTAGATATGCAGGAACTTCTTTCTTCCTTAGGCTATAGTGATGGATGGAGAAGAAAATGGGCACAAAGTCTTTCTCTACGTGTCACTCTATCATACACGACGCACTGATCTTCCATTATGCCTGGCAAATGAGAGGCCTTCAAAATGGTCCTACAGGACCCCTGGCAACATTAAGGGTTGTATAGTAGGCTCCAAACCACACAGTCAACACTTGGAAAGCACGCAGGGCAGACCGGCTCTCTCCCAGAGAGTCACCGTGAGCCAGAACTGTCTCCGTGGCAATGAGATTGTTTTCATTTTGATTTCCAACAGTTCATGAAAAAATTGAATTAATGGATAATGGAACTTTATCATGAAATTTTTGAAGCCCCTCCCCCTAGTAAAAAGGTATACTTTGGAGGTAATATTTCCTTAATTTAAATAAAATCCACATTCTTTCAAATTTGATACCAGTAATGAAACTCAATCTATGCTTCTGTCTTTCAGAATAAAGAGTCAGAAATACAAGTTGGCTGCATATGCATTAGGAACTACTAAAAAATGCATCAATTGTAACCTATTCTGAAGCAGATCTGAGACTGTCCCTATTTGAAACACTGTTTTCAATGTAATTTGAAAATGGATCTCACCTTTGTCATTTAAGTGCAAGGCTGTAAACATATGAGACAAAGCTATGGGGAAAATAGACATAAAATGATGTATTCTTTCAATAAAAACTAAAATGATTATGAATTTTGGGAGCATACTTCTGAAACATACTATACTTCTGAAACATAATGCATAATGAAGTTACTTCAAATGACTATTCAAGCTAAGTGAATTGTCTCAAAGTCAAAGTCTTAATTGTTTCTTTTTTGTTATATTAATATTTGCAAGCTTAATGTGTTGTACACAAAAGAGCTTCTTCACAAACGCACATGTAGCAAGCATAATCATGCTGCCTTTAGTCATAATGGCACTACTGACACCCAAGTAGTTGACATATAATAACTGAAGACTTTGCTGTCAGGATTTTGGTAAATGACATTTTAATTATTAACTTCATACCTCCTGCAGATGGTCCCCTTCATCATTCATCTCAGCAATTCTTATTTAAGTCAGCTTCAAAAACCACAGTAGCCCCCAACAAATGCACTCAAAATGTATTTATATGCAAAACTCCAACAAAGACTGTGGATGATGAATTCCAGAGAGGTTCTATCCAGAGGGGCTTGGCAGGTAATAAAAGATGAACACTAGACTCTGATGTGTCATGCCCCTAGCACAGTAGGCTCGGAAAGCACTAGAAGAGTCAAATGACAAATGTTGGTTTATGCCTGACTTCCTGCAAACAAAGGACATACAAAAAAGCCTAGGCTGCATTGATTTGACTTTTTTTTCTCCAACATACTGAATTCTGTTATATAATAATTGTATTCTGGAATGAAAGCTATTATTAGACTCCCAAATGATCAAGCATTTATTAGACAACTATACTTTCAAAAGTCCACAGATGAAAACTCAAATGGAAAAATGTAACTCCTAGTGACCCCAATATTTTACCAAAAACAAAGATCCATGTATTTGTTGCTCATATTTTCATTCTATTTTTTAAGGTTCTTTCCAACCTACAGATGAACCCCGACTCATTATTATTCTGAGAAACGCTGATAGTTCAGTGGGTTAAGCATTGGGGGTGCTAAGCGAAAAGTCAGTAGTCCATGCCTACCAGCTGTGTTGCAGAAAGATGGAACTGTCTATTCCCATAAAAATTTCCCATAAAAAACTGTCTATTCCCATAAAAATTCCCATAAAAAAGTGACTATCTTATATGGTCAACATGAATAGGAATCAACTGAGTGGCAGTAGGTTTGGTGTTTGGATTTTAATCCTACAATTGTGACCATTTTAATTAGGCACTCCAATTTCTGACAGTCAGTCTTTGTTAACCCCCGCCCATCCCAGCTGTGCATAATGAACATGAAATGATGTGTAGGCTGTCCTACACAGTCCTGGAAACAATTTAACTATGGTCCTAGGAAGCAGGAAATGCTTTCTTTTCCCTAGTGCTTAAGATACAGCTTTTGTTTTGTCAGCTGGGACCCCAAGTGCATTTAGTGCAGAAGAAGGGGAGATCCTTCTGAATTAGATCATACCCTCTCCAATTATTTTCCATGTACCAGGGCCAGGCACCCAACCTTTACTAATTAGGATCTCTGAGCCTTGAGAAGCCCCAAAAAATACTCAAGCCAGACAGTTCTCAAAATATGTGAGCTAAACAAAGCTCACTCTCTGGTCCTATGTAGAAATCTCATTTCCTAAAGGCTGCTTCTGGTGAACTATTTCTATGTCCATTGTGTAAGCTCTGGTCATTCCATAACTAACTCCAATGCTTCTATTCCCTGCTACTGATTTGCATCAAAGTATTGAATTTACATTCTCTAATGTAGATTTCCATATGAAGCTTCATCCTGGACATAGCTTTGATAATCTTTGAGACCTCCCATGAGGGAGAGAGACCAAATTTTATAATCTCCTGTTTGGTTTGCTCTTGATGCTTCTCTGTTTGTTTTCCTAGGATATTTAATTCCCAGGAACCTTGTGGCAGGGCATCACCTGGATTTTGTTCATCCTCTGCTGCCACATTTCCTTCCATAAATACAGCTTTTTCAAGCACATGCTATTCCCCGTGTAAAATATATGTCAGTGGACTCTAGAAAAAAACCCTGGTGCAAAAAAAGATTGACTTCATTTTTGAAATGTTTCCACACCACATTAGAGAAAAGAACTACCCAGTTAGGTGACATATTGTGAGGTGTTAAAAACAGATTATTGTTTATGTATTATGTTGTTAGGTGTTATTCAATAGGTCCCAAATCATTGAGACTTAATGCACAAAAGAAAAAAAAAACATTTCTTAATCCTGTGGCAGTCTCCTAAAGATTTCTCTTTTGCTGATCCTCTCTTTTATAAGGCATAATGTCTTTTGCAAGGCATTGATATTACATTATAATATATACAAAGTATATAAAGTGAAGCCTCACCATCCTTACAATTAAAGGGAATTGGCATCCATGTTCCCATGAGCCCCAAAGATCCCAGATCAAGGACCTCCTTTGACCCTGACTTGATTTTCCCTATTGTTGTTTCCTGATGGTGCTGACTGCTCAATGCGTTCCATTGAATTCTTGAAGAAGAAAGATGTGAATCAAGCAAGTCTGGAGATGTCAAATTCATCTTTTAATCTTTACCCCCAAGTTGACTCTTTGTAAGATAACCTAATCTTTATGAACCTAACCCCCCTCCCCAAAATCCCATAGATCCAGCAGAATGAATCCACTGACCTTAACCTTTTCTCTGTTTACTATGATGTTGTATGGATGGTTGTTTTGATTACATTGAGTTGCAATCCATGCAAAAGGCTGCACCTTGTATTTCATTAAGTGATTAAAGTTCTATTATTATCGGCACACAAAATTGTGTCACATGCACATCAAAGGTTGTCAATAGCCTTTCTCCAATCCTGATGCACATTCTTCTTCAGATAATCCAACTTTTCTATTTGCTGAGCATATAGATTACGTAAATGGGTGAAGGATTTCCACCTTCACACATAGCTCTCTTGCTTTAAACACCCAGTCGTCCCTTGTTCTGTGCCAATGGCTGCCTTTGGATCTGTGGCATGTTCCTCATGATACAGTGCTATGTCCTTAAATTCCCGTTCATCTGAATGTTAACCATAGTTGGTTATGATCACACAGTGTAATGTTTTTGCACAGATAATAAAAGATAATAATCTTTCTCGTATTTTCTATTTCCAGCTAAGATAAAACTGATGTCAGCAATGTTATTTCCTGTTTCTCATCCTTTGCTGAATCCAGCTTTAATTTCTGGAAGCTCTCTGTGGATGCATTGCTTGAGCTGTTTTCAAATGATCTTCAGAAAAAATTAATTGCATGTTTATTAATGATATTGTTCTACTATTTCTGCAGTATACTTGCTCACTTTTCTTTGGCATGGGTACAAATACGTATCTCTTCTAGTTGATTTGCATAGATGAGTGAGTGCTTCCAGTGTTCCATCAGCTTATTAAATCATTTCAATTATTATGCCAATTTTTAGAGCCTTGTTTCTTGCTAATTTCTAATTCAGGAAAACTTGGATTTCTGACTTCAATACCATTGGTTTATGATCATCTGCTATACCTCTTTAAATAGTTGATTATTAATCAATTCTTTTTAATACACTGACTGTGTTTTCATTCCTTCTTCTTTTGATGCTTCCTAAATAATTCAATATTTCCACATAAAATTCTTAAGTATCGAAAGTTGAGATTTCAATCCTTTCATCATGAGATATGCTGGGTGTATTCTTCTATGTTGGTTTTCTAACTCTAGTTCTTATAGATTTTCATTAGAATATTTTATTTTGTCTTTTAAATCTGCTTTACAAAATATTCTTCTCTTTTTTAATCATTTTATTGGGGGCTCATACAGTTCTTATCACAATCCATACATACCTATATTGTGTCAAACACATTTTTACATTTGTGGCCATCATCATTCTCAAAACATTATCTTTCTACTTGAGCCCTTAGTATCATCTCCTCATTTTTCTCCTCCCTCTCTATGCACTCTCCCTCACAAATCTTTGATAATCTATAAAGCATTATTATTTTGCCATGTCTTACACCATGCAACATCTCTCTTCACCCACTTTTCTGGTGTTTGTCCCCCGGGTGAGCGGGAGTTATATGTAAATCCTTGTGATAACTTCCCCCTTTCTAACCCACTTTCCCTTGACCCTCTCAGTATCACCACTCTCTCCTCTGGTCCTGAGGGGTCCATCTGTCTTGGATTCCTGTGTTTCCAGTTCTGATCTGTACTAGTGTACATCCTCTGATCTAGCCGGATTTGTAAGGAAGACTTGGGATCTTGCTAGTGGGGGAAGGAAGCATTAAAAAGCTAGAGGAAAGTTGTATGTTTCACCATTGCTATACTGCACTCTGACTGGGTCATCTCCTCCCCATGACCCTTCTGTAAAGGAATTTTCAGTTGCCTACAGATGGGTTTTGGGTCCCCACTACACACGCCTCCTCATTTACAATAATATGATATTTTGTTATTTGATGCCTGGTACCTCATCGCAATGACACCTCATTATCACTCGGGCTGGTATGCTTCTTCCATGTGAGCTGTCTTGCTTCTCAGCTAGAGGCCATTTATCTTTAAGCCTTTAAGACCTCAGATGTTGTTATCGTTTGATAGCCAGGCAACATCAGTTTTCTTCACCAAGTTTACTTGTGCACCCATTTTGTCTTCAGTGATTGTGTTGAAAAAGTGAGCATCATGGAATGCAAGTTTGATAGAACAAAGTGTTCTTGCATTAAAAGAGTACTTGCATTGAGGGAAGACTTGCCTGGAGCAGGAATCCATCTTTATATAGATCTATTACCCCATCATCATATATGAATATAATTACATATGTATAAGCCTGTTTTTAGACCTCTATAAATGCCCTTTGCCCCCTGGTTCTTTCCTCTATTTCCATTTATTTACTCTTGTCCCACTATCATGCTTAGCCTTCATTTGGATTTCAGTGATTTTTCTGTTACATTGCCCTTGATCAAGCCCTAACAGGCCTCCTACACCCTCCTTGCCACCAATTTTGGATCACTTATTGTTCCCTTGGCCCTGGGTTTGTTGACACCCACTTGCTTTCCCCAGCTTCCCTCTCTCCCATGTTCCCCTGAAACCATCATCCTATTGTTTTCTCCTCCAGATTTCTTATCCTGCCTATCTTATCTAGATAGACCTGCAAGGATAATAATATACATGAAAACAAGATAGAGCAAAACAAAGCAACACAAATAAAATAAAACAGCAATACCAACAAAGTTATGACAAGTAAGAAAACTATAAATAGTTCAAAGATTGTTTGTTTACCTTTAGGAGTATGTTTCAGTCAAGTCTGATGAGATGCCATGCCCTGATCCCAAAGTCTATTTTTGGTACTCCCTCAGGACTTACATGCTCTACTCCTCCTGATGTTCTTTTGCAAGCCCTTCCTGTTCCACCTCAGTGTGGTGGGGTCAGACTGGATGCAATTCCTACACTGTGTCTCCAGAGCTATTCCCCGTAGGACTACGGAACAGTGTGGGGTGTTGTGTCTTGTAGTGGGGTCGGCCGTATTGTCCTCTTTGTTCATTGGCTGCTCCGAGCAGAGATCTCATCCTCAAGGTTTGGCTGGCCAGGATGTGCTCCACTCTCTCTCCCTCCCCTTTTATTTGCTCCGCTTTTATATTCTCTGATCAAATATGTCCCCCTCCTGAAATTATAGCTTCAGTGCTAGCCTCTGTAGCAAATTATTGTGGGGAAAGTGGTGGCTGTCCACATGATTGGGATTGGGGCCAGCCAGCCCCTCAGACCTCTCTATTAGTTCCTTGCTTCATGCCGGTATGTTGCATTTACATCTTGAAACACTGGGTTGAAGTCTGGTACCCCTTTCCCTGTGGAGATATAAACAGTACCCTCCCCTTGAGTGGGCTAGTGCTCTGTTTCCCCCCTACACATTTCTTCTTTTTCTCCAATTTCCCCCCTCCTTTTTAGTTGGCTTCCATATGTAGCCCTGGATTTGGTCTAGCCTCTGCCATGCTACCTGGACCTCACACCAAGAAAGTTGGCACACAGTACTTTCTTTCCCTAAGCCCCTTTTGCATTTTTTAAGCTTACCTCAGCAGACTAGTATTGTACTTGTCCTTTTGTACTTGACATCCTTCACCTAGGATAATTTCCTCTGGTTCTTTTCATGCAGCAATGCGCTTCATGCATTCATTGCTGCTTTCTAGTGATGCTTAGTACTCCAATTTATGTATGGACCACGGTTTGTTTAATCCATTCACCTGTTGATGCAAATTTGGGGTTGTTTCCAACTCCTTGCAGTTGTGAACAGTGCTGCAATGGTCATGGGTTCACAGATGTCTAATCCTTGTTTGTTTCTTGCTTTTTCTGGGTATATGCCCAGTAGGGGGATTTCTGAGTCACATGGTAGCTCAATTTCCATCTGTTTTAAACAGCGCGAAATCAATTTCTGTAGTAGCTGTACATACTTACAGGTTCACCAGCAGTGGATGAGAGTTCCTAACTCACCACAGGCCTTCCAACATTTGTTGTTTTCTGATTTTGTTGAATTGAGCTATCTTTGAGTGTCTTAGGTGGCATTTCATTGTTATTTTAATTTGCATTTCTCTTATTGTTAATAATCACAAACATTTTCTCATATGTTTATTGGACATTTGAATTTCTGCACTTGTGACACTTCTGTTGAGATCCTTTGCACAACTCCTTAATGGGCAATTAGTTTTTTTTTTCTTTTTGGAAACTAGGAGAGTATTGTAGATTTTAGTAATAAGGCTTTGATGTGTCGTTGTTAAAGATGACTTTGCAGTCTGTGGGACCTCTTATTACTGTCTTGGTGAATTCTTTAAATGAACATGTTTTTAAATGAACATGTTTCTTTAAATAAAATGTTTTATTTTTGGTATATTCCACTTGTCAATTTTTGACTCATCTGTATTTGTATTCTTCCCTATTTCTGATAGCCTGGGTATTCCATGCACCAAAGTTCTCTGATTTGTCCAAATGCCCTCATTGATGACCCTTATAGTTTGGGGTTGTACCTCCAGGTCTGTGATCCACCTTGAGTTTATTATTGTACATGGAGTGAGATAAGGGCCTTGCTTCATTTTTCTGTAGGTAGATATCCATTTCTTCCAGCACCACTTGTTGAAGAGGGCATTTTCTTCCCATTTGATATTTTTGGAGCCCTATCAAAGATCAGTTGTCTGTACCATATTGATTATATATCTGAGTTGTCAGTTCTTTTCCCTTGTTCTGAGTATCCATCATTATACCCATATCATGTGGTTTTGGCAACTGTGGCTGTATAAAATATGCCAAAGTCAGTAAAAGCAAGCCTTCACACACTATCCTTCTTCTTAAGGAGCTCTTCTGCTAATTCTGGGGCTCTTCGCTCTCCATATGAAGTTGGTAATCATTTTTTTTTCCATTTCTTTGAAGAAACGTGAGGGGAACTATATTGGAATTGCATTAAACTTATATAGTGCCTTGGGCAGAACTGAAGGTTTTCTATAGTCAGTCTTCCAATCCATAAGCGGGGGATATTCTTCCATTTCTTGTAATAGTGTTCTGTAGATTTCTTCATTTAGATCTTTTGTTCTTTTTGTCAGGTATATCCCTAGATTTGTGCTTGGCTATTGTTAAAGGTACCACCATTTTGATCTCCTCCTCTATGGTCTTATTCAATGTGTACTACAGTCTGATAGACTTCTATTTGTTGATCTTGTATCCTGCTACTCTGCTATACACTTCTATTACTTCCAGTATTCCCCCTTTGTGGAACTTTTGGGATTATCCATATATAAACTTATATCATCTGAAAATAAAGATTGTTTTACCTATTCCTTCACCAGGCAAATACCATTGATATCTTCTCTTTGCCTTATGCTGTTAGCTAAAACCTACAGTACAGTGTTAAATAAGAGTAGGGCCATCTAGCCCAGAAGCAGCAAAGCCCACATGGAAGAAACACACTAGACTGTGTGATCACAGGGGGCCGAAGAGAGCAGATATCAAGCATCGAAGAACAAGAATCACATCACTATGAATGAGGGGGAGAGCAGAGTGGGGACCCAAGGCCCACTTGTGGGTAACTGGACACCCTCTTACCAGAAGTCGTGAGGAGGAGACAGGTCTGTCAAGGTGCAGTGAGGTGACAATGAAGCATACAACTTTCCTCTAGTTCCTGAAGAATTCTTCCCCCCAACTATCTTGGTCCCAATTCTACCTTAGAATTGGACTGGATTGGAGGAGGTACACTGGTAGAGATGGGAAATGGAAATATAGGGAACCCAGGACAGATGAACCCCTTGGGACAAGTAGTAAGAGTGGAACTACTGTATGGGTGGAGGGAAGGTGGGTTAGAGAGGGGGAGCCAACTACCAGGATCTACACATAACCTCCTATTGGGAGGACAGACATTGGAGGAGTGGGCAAGAGGAAACATCAGGCAGTGTAAGCTATGACAAAACAATAATAATTTATAAAGTGTCAAGGGCTGGTGGGGGGAGGAAGGAGTGAGAATGGAGGAGAAAAGATGAGAAGCTAATGTCAAGGGCTCAAGTGGGGAAATAAAGGTGGTTAAATTGGAAAAGCAGATGCTTGAAGAATGATCCCTTTGCAGCAGACATGCAAAGATGCATGGCACAATATATGTATTTATGTATTGTGAGAAACGCTATATGAACCCTCAATAAAATGATCTTTTTAAAAAAAGTGTAGGGACAAGGGACATCCTTGTATGGTCCCCTTTTTTCAGTGGGATTTATGTTCATCATTTCTCCATTTACCACCACATTGGTTGTTGTTTTTTCATATGTCGCTTGCATTATCTTAAGAAATTTTCCTTCCATTCCTATCTTCTTTAGTGTCTTAAACAGAAAATGGTGTTGGATGTTGTCAAATGCTCTTTCCACATCTATCAACATTATTATGTGGTTCTTATAGTGTCTCATGTCAATGTGGAAAATGATACTAATGTTCTGTTGTATGTTGAACCATTCCTACATCTCTACTATGAATCCTACTTGGTCATGGTGAATGTTTGTTTTATATTCTTTTGTATTCTATAGGTTAGTATTTGTTAAGGATTTTTGTTTGCATCAATGTTCATTAGGGATATTGGTCTGTAGTTATCAATTCTTGGGGAATCCTTGCCCTGTTTTGGTATCAGAGTTATACTAGCTTCATAGAAGGAGTTCGGAAATTTGCCTTATTTTTTCTATGTTCTGGAAGAGTTTGTGTAGTATTGGTGTCAGTTCTTCCCTAAACTGACTTGGTAGAATTTTCCTGTGAAGCCATCTGGTCCAGGATATTGTTTTGTTGATAATCCCTTGATAACCTTGCTATTGAGATCTTGATGTCCATTGAGGATAGTCTAGGAAGCGATTGCTTTTCCAAAAAAAATTCCTGTCTTCCAAGTTGTTGAACTCATTGCAGTCCGTCCTTCATAGTACTATGTAATTATCCTTCAGATTTCATTAGGGTCTATTGTAATGTCCCTTCTTTCACCCTTCATACTTGCTGCAAACATCTGTTCCCTCCTTTCCTTCTTTAGGTTTGCCAGTGGTCTGTCAATTCTGTTTACCCTTCAAAAAAACAACTTTTAGCAACATTATCCTCATAGTTTTCTTATTTTCACACTCCTAAATCTCAGTCCTGATTTTTATTATTTCTTTTTATTTTCCTATTGACTCTGTTCTAGGTGCTGTAAATTTTGTACTAGCATATCAAATCATAAGACTCTTTTTCAAGTGTGCATGTATTACTATAAAGCTTCCTCTGATTACTGCCTTTGCTGTGCCCCATAAGTTCGTGTTCCCATTTTTGTTGTTTTCTAGAAATTTTCTAATTTCATCTCTGATCTGGGAAAGTACACATGCCTTTTGCAATAAAGAGCTATTCATCCGCCAATTGTTTGGTCTTGTTTCCTTCATCTTCTTTTTGCTGATTTCCAGCTTTATCCCACACTGTATGGTATCAATGTGCTTAAATTGATGCAGACTCATCTTATGACCCAGCATGTGACCTATCTTTTAATATGTACCATGCGGGCTTGAAAAGAATATGAACTTTTGTATTTGGAAAAAGAGCTTTAGAAATATCTATCAGATCAAATTGTCTAATTGTAGTGTTTAGTTCTCTAGCTTCCTTGTTGAATTTCTTTCCCTGTGATCTACTTTTCTCAGAGAGCACTATATTGAAGTCACATACTATAATTGTTGAGGCTATGATTTCTTTTCTCATAATTTGGAGCATTTGGTTGACATGTTCAGTGGGTCTCTCATTTGGGGAAAATGTTTAAAATGTGTAGTGATTCTTTGTCTATTGTTCCCTTGAACATTATATAGTGTCCCTCTTTATCTCTTTTTATGGTTTGCACTTATAGGTCAATTTTAACTAAGACTAGGATTGCTGCCCCTGCTTTTTTTGAATTGCTGTTTGTTTGATATGCCTTTCTCCCGTCTTTGATTCTCAGCCTATTTTTGTTTGTAGTCTTGAGATGTGTCTCCTGTAGGCAGCAGTTTGGTGGGTTGTGTTTTCTGCTAGCCTTGTCTCTTAATCACTGAGTTTAGTTCATTCATATTCAGAGTTAATATTTCCATCTGTGGACTCTGACGTCATCTTAAACATTTTGTGTTGCATATTTTCCTTCCTCTTTTTCTTATCAGTGTGTGATGCAGATGTGTGTGTATGTATTCCATTGTTGATTGTTGACTTCTTTCCTTCCTTAAGCCAATGCTATCTTGCGTGCCATTTTCTTTTTGTAGTCATTGGGGTGGGTTTTGCCTATGTGGTAGTCTCTTACTTATGCTTTATGAGTGCTATTCATCTGCCCATACTATGTCAACAAGGATCTTTTGTAGGGCTGGGTTTCTTCTAATGTATTCTTTGGAATTCACTTTGTCTGGGAAGACTCTTGCTTCTCCATCTATCTTAATAGATAATTTGACTCAGTAGAGTATTCTTGGGTTTGCATTATTTTCCTTCACTTTTGGAATATGTTACACCACTCTGTCCTCTTCTTCATAGTGTCCACTGATAGATCTGAGCATATTCTTATCTGGGAACCTTTATATATGATTGTTTGTTTTTCCCTAGCTGCTCTCATGATTTTCTTCTTTTCGATAGTTTAACTATTATGTGCTTTGGTGACTTCTTATTGTGGTTTAGTCTACCTGGTATCCTTTCAGCCTCCTGAGTGGTTTTCATTTATTAAACTGGGGAAATTTTCCTCCAGGATTTCTCTCACTATTTTTGCAACTGATTTCTTTGTTTTGTCTTCCTCCAGTAATTGAATTATTCTGATATTATTCCTCTTTATAGCATCAGACAGAGGTCTAAGTTTTTCTTCACCTTCTCTGATGATCTTATTAGATTCTTGTTTGTGTTTGTGAATGACTGTTTAGCTGTCCTTTTGGTCATTGGTGCAGTTCCCTGCCTCCTCCAGTCGATTGGTGAAGTCTGTGAGCCTACTGCAGGTATTGTCATCTCATCCCGAAGCTCTTGTATTTCATTTGGTGTATGGTCTTTTTCTCCTCTTTCATTTCATCCTTTTCTATATTGTTTCTCTCATGTCCTGTATGACTCTAAGCAGCATTCTGAGAATTCCTGTGACAGATCAAATGTCTGCTTCTTCTATGCACATCATTAGGTTCAGGACATCTTCTGTCATTGCCTTTTGTTTCTCCTGTTTTTTTCGCTGAGGTCATTGGGACTGATTTTTCCATTGCATTGCTTTAAAGGTGTCATTTTCCAGGGAGTCAAAGAACACAGGCATTAACTGCATGCAGTTCATTTCGGTATGAAATCGACCTACCATTTATCCTCCTATGGCTTCACTCTTTCCCTAGACAACCAGTATTCTGTTATTTGGAGGGAAAATTGGCTGGTCTTCTTAGGGTATGCTGGTTGGCTGGTTGTGGACCCACAAGGATGGTGCTCTACTGGGTGATGTCTAAAGAAGCCATGATGGTGTTCCCTAAGGCAGCTTGGAGTGCTGCAGAGGATGTGTGGAGTTCCTGCTGCAACAGGAGTCCCACAGTTACCCGGGAACACAGAGGATGGGTAGAAGCTCCCCCAGCCATGCAGACAGGATTTCCTTCAAAGAAGGAAGGTGGAATGTCCCCAGCTATGTGTTAAGCACTGCAAAGGGTGGGATGAGGGGGAATTTCCCCCAGAGGAAAGTGGGTGGGATTTACCTTGGTGGAGGTGGGTGGACTTCCCCAGTCTTAAGTTGTGCTGCAGAGGATAGCGCTCTTCCAGCTGGGTGGAGGGCAGGCTTAAATGCCCTAAGCTAAGGAAGTGGTCTAGAAGTTGGCAGTGGTGTGTGAGAGAAACGGGAAGAGAAAAGGAAAAAATAGAAAAAAACTAAACCTGCAAAGATGGTGGGGAAGCCAAAAGCCCCCATCTCTTGAAAACCTATGGATCTGTGTCTATTTATCTTTATGATTCTCCTCCTGAAATCCAGCAATGTGGATTTCCCTTTAGTAACTTTCTAACACTGAGTTCTGCGGAGTTCCTCTGATATGTGTTACTCAGTTGCCATCTTCTCAGAATTCTCCACTTTTTAAATTTTTCTGATCAATTATTTTTCTTAATTTTTTTGCTTATTTGTTTTAGCTACTCTGCATTTAAAAGCAAGTTTCAGAATGCATTTTGATCTTCACTTTAGACTGTATTTTCTGTTTTAAATCACCATTAGTTTTCCTCATGTATCACATACACTTGATGCTTTCCCATAACTTTTCAGTTCTGTCTTTAGTATTCAATGTGTCCTATCTGTTCTTGAGATACAATTTATATTCAATTTATACTCATGGTTTATTTTGGCTCTCATGAAAAAATTTCATTTCCTTCAGCTTTAACATCAACTTGCAAACAAGTGATTGATGGTCTGTTGCACAGGTGGGACTTGGTCTTGTTGGGCTGATGATACTGAGCTTCCTCATCATCATCTTTTCCCTTCACATCCCCTCTACTTTACCTAACATGATGTCCTTTTCCAGGGACTGGTCTCTCTTGAAAACTTTCCCAAAATATGTAAGATGACGTCTCCCCATCTTTAGCTCTAAGGAGTACTGACGACAAACAGATTTTTGTGTCCTTTCGACAGTACTTTCAATATTCTTCACCAGCACCAAAATTTAATGCATTAGTTCTTCTTCGGTCTCCTTTATTCAGTGTCCAACTTTCACATGTATATGAAGCAACTGAAAGTATTATGACATGGGTCAGACAAATGTTAATCCTGGAAGTAACATCCCTGCTTTTCAGTGTTCTAAGAGAACTGGTGTGGCAGATTTACCCAATGCAAAGCATCATTTGATCTCTTGACTGCTTCTTGCCTGAGTATTTGTTGTGTATTCAAGAAAGAGGAAGTCTTTGACAATGTCAACCTTTACTCCATTTTTCATGATGTTACTTACAGATTTAGTTGTGAGGATTTGACTCTTGTTTACATGGTTTTGTAATTCACACAGAAGGTTGCAGTCCTTGGTCTTCATCAGCAAGTGCTTCAAGAGATCCCCACTTTCAGCAATCAAGGTTGTGTCGTCTGCATATCACAAGTGGTTAACATGCTTTCCTCTAATTCACACAGTCGAATTCCTCAGCAGTTAAAGTAGCAGGACAGTGAAAGAGGAACATCCTTGGCAAGATGGAGTGACATAGAGGCTGCAACAATGGGCTCAAACATATTTACAAAGATGAGAATGGCACAGGGTCAGGCAGTGTTTCATTCTGTTGGGCATAGGGTTGGTATGAGTCAGAAGCCACTCCATGGCACCTACCAACAGCACATGCTCCAGGGAGTCAGTGTTTCTCTGGTCAGATATTGAGAGCCTTCCCAAATGAGGGATTATAGTCTGACACTGTATGGGACCCGTTTTCAGGTGTTGTACCTAAGGTCATCATCACTAATCTCTTAGAAGTGTTCAGCTTATTTCTTCTTTCCAGTTTGTGTAGTAGCTAACAGAAATCTGCTCACCACTGCATACCCTGCTGTTACAGTATTTCAAGTGCCAGTGGCTAGCTTCACTATCACAGTGTGACAAACTAACAGACTAGTAGTAACTCTTCATAATGCTGCCTACCAAAATCTAATGAGCCCTGGGGAAACAGGGGCACCCACCCCCAAACTAACTGCAAAGTCATGGTTTGAACCCACCAGCTACTCTGTAGGACAAAGATAAAACTGTCTGTCCCTGTAAAAACTTATAGTTTCACACAGGGGAAGTTTTACTCGGTCCTATCGACTTGATGGCAGTGGGATAAAATAGTATCACTATTTAATATGGTACTTAATTGACTTCATCTTCTGTTCCTTATCTTATGTTCACAATCATATCTTTTCAATATATGTGCTTCCTCTAAAATCCTATGAATATACTACTGCTGTTATGCCTCCTTCTATATAAGTATTTAAGAGCTTTAATGAACTCAAATCTACTATTTGTAGATTGTGGTTTTGTGGTTTTAATATCTTGAAATAATTTTCCTGAAATTCCATCTTCATTTATAATTATCTCCCTTTGTTTCTTTTTAAAATTTCCCCTTTTGTACCTTATATACAATATCACTTTAGTGTCACATTGTCTCTTTCTCAAACCAAAACATACCATTCAAATATTTTTACAATAGCTACTACTTTGCGGACAAATGCATTTCTCTATGCTTGGTTATGAGCTGGGCTAGGAGCACTTAAATTGACCAGCTACTCTTTGCAAGAAAGATGGGGCTTTCTATTCTCATGAATAGTTATAGTCTCAGAAACTCACAGGAGTAATTCTACTTGGTTCAGCAGAGATGCTAAGAGTAAAATCAACTTGATGGCAGTAAGATTCTGAATTCCAAAAGGGGACCTCCAAAGCCCTGCAGAACACTTTAGAAACCTAAATTAAGTTTTATCTGTGGGCTTTGCTGCTTCTGAGCTAGATGGCTGCTTGTTTACCTCAAATCTTTAAGACCGCACATGCTCTATCTTTTGATAGGCAGGCATCATAAGTTTCCTACACCATATTTGTGTATGCATGCATTTGTCTTCTGTAATCCTAATGCAAAAGTGGACATGGAAGAAGCACACCAGCCTGTGTGATCACAAGGTCTCAAAGGTATCAGCCATCAAAGAACTAAAAATTATAAAGGAGGGGGAGAACAGGTTGGGAACACAAAGCCCATATGTAGGTAATAGACTTTCCCTTACCAGGGGTCACAGGGAGGAGAGAAACCAGTTAGGGTGCAGTGTAATTGCAATGAAGCATACAACTTTCCTCTAGTTCTTTGATGCTTCCTGCTCTCCACTATTATGATCCCAAATTGTTCCTTACAAATCCAGCTAGACAAGGGGATGTACATGAGTACAGATAGGAATGGGAAACAGAGAGAATCCAGGGCTGATGATCCCTTCAGAACTAGTGGTAAGAGTGGTGATACCTGGAGCATGGAGGGAGAGTGGAGTAGAAAGGGCGACCTGATTATAAGGATCTACATACAACCTCTTCCCTGGGGTGTGGATAATGGGGAAGTGGGTGAGGGGAGACATCGGACAGTGTACAATATGACAACATAATATTGATGTATAGATTACCAAGGGTTTATGAGGAAGAAGGGAACAGGGGAGGAGGGGGGAAATGAGGAGCTGATGCCAAGGGTTTAAATAGAAAGAAAATATTTTGAGAATGAGGAGGGCAAAAGATGTACAAAGGTGCTTGACATACAATGGATGGATGGACGGATTGTGATAATAGGCATATGAGTCCCCAATAAAATGATTTTTTTAATTATACCTGATTGTCAGGGGGTCCATTTGTAAGCAGAGGACCTCCTTGTGCCGCTTTCTCTTTGGGAGGAGGATTTTGAAGAGTTATATGGGATATGCTTGCTCTGTGTTTTGCTACCACAGTGTTCGCTTATGTAAGTAGTAGCCTACACCCTTGAGGAAGGTCCTATTCCATTATGCACAATGGGACCTCTTACCATCACAGCCCATGTTTTTCACCAGTTACATTACAGTGAGTGTGATGGTCAATAAGAAATGCAATGCAACTGTGTCAGGCAGGGTTCTCTTAGAGAAATAAAAATCAGGACACTAGTAATTCTTTTTATATATTTATATGTAGAGAAAGAAACAGTTAACTATCTATAAAGCAGTGCAGATTGCTCGGTGCAACTCACTCATGTGAGACAGCTAGAAGACTGGCGGTCGTTCAAGTCTTGAGGGCCGCTGAGTAGTCCTCTGTAGAGCAATCCAGGCTATCTGGTCACAGGCAGCAAACAGCAGAGCAGGTCGCCAACAGTCAGCCATATGACAGAGTCCAACAGTCCCCAACTCAGGAGATGTATATAGCAGGAGCGTGGCGAAGAAGGGCTTGAAGGAACCTCAACTCACAGCTCCACAGTCCACGATTAGGTGTCCCACAGATAGTGTTGCTTGGAGGTTGAGGCACAGGAAGAACAAGGCAGCTCTCTGGTCCGAAGATCCAGAAGCAAGAGAGAGGGCGGGCCTCACTGAGCCCTTCCTATCTCTGCTCTTCAATTCATCCCATGTGTTCATTGGCCGTGCCGTCACAAAAGACCCACCAATCTTCTGTGGCCATGTTCGCATAACAAACCTACCCATCACAGCAACTTATCCCCTATAGTGCCCAATGATTTTGCTATTAAGTGGAATAATTTATTTTAATATCAGACTTAGCTTTAGTTGTAATCTGTTTTGATACCCAAATTCTTTAAATCACTGAATTTGGGCTAATTTAATGAGACAGAGTAAATAAAGGATGAGTACACAAAGGTAAGTAGTTAATTAAAAAAAAATAACACGTCAGAATTCACAGAGTTGGGGTTTTTGTGGTAATGTGTAGTTTTTTTTTAATCATTTTATTGGGTGTTCATGCATCATTTCTCATAATAAATAAATACAAATATTGTGCCACGCTTCTTCACATGCCTGCAGTTGGCATTGTACTCTGAACTCCACCTTTCCATTGGAACCTCTGACATCAGCCTCCCATCCCTTCCCCCTCCATCCTTGCTCCCCACTCTCCCACCAACTCTCAATACACTATAAATTATTGTTTTGTCATATCTTACACTACCCGATGTCTCCCCTCGCCCTCTCCCCCAGTGTCTGTCCCACCGGTAGGAGGTTATGTGTAGATCCCTGAAGTCGGTTCCCCCTCTCTACCCCACTTTTCCTCCACCCATCCAGTAGCTTCACTCCTACTACTGGTCCCAGGGGATTCATCTGTCCTGGGTTCCCTGCATTTCCATTTCTCATCTCCACAGTAATGTAGAACTGGGACCTTGAGAGTTGGAGGGAGAAAGCCTTCAGGAACTAGAGGAAAGTTGTATGCTTCATTGTCACCTCACTGCGCCTCACTAGCCTGTCTTCTCCCCAAGACTCGCCTATGCGAGAGTGTCCAATTACCCACAGGTGGGCTTTGGGTCCCCACTTGACTCTCTTCCCATTCGTAGTGACGTGGTTCTTGTTCTTTGATGTTTGATAACTGCTCCCCTCAGCCCCCACGCCCCCGCCATGATCACACATGCTAGTATTTTTCTTCTATGTGGGCTTTACTGCTTCTGGGGTAGATGTCTATCCATTCACCCTCAAGCCTTCACGATCCCAGGTGCTTTATCATTTAGTAGTTGGGTGCCATCAGACTTCTCTCCTCTGTCTGCATCTGCCCCCTTCTGTCTTTCATGATCTTGTCGGGAGGATGGGAACACAATAATATGATTTTTGTTCTTTGATGCCTGATATCTGGGTCTTTCCACATCTCATGGTCCTCATGGTCGCACAGGCTGGTGTGCATCTTCTAAGATAGGCTTTGTTGTTCCTGGGCCATAAAACCATTTGTTCAACCTCAAGTTTTTAAGACCTTGGTTGTCATATCTTTTGATAGCCAGGTACCATCAACCATCTTTACCACTCTTGCTCAATTCCCACATGTCCTCAATGGTCGTCTCATGAGAGATCACTCACAGTGATAGGATTTTTCCTATTTGATGCCTGAGACCTGGTCCTTTTGACACCTCGTGGCGACTTCTTCCCTGTGGGCTTGGATACCTCTGAGATAGTTGGTTCTTTGTTTATCTTCAGGCTTAGAGACCTCAGACTCCATATCTTTTGGTAGCTGGGCACCATGGGTTTTCTTGATCACATTTGCTTGTGAACCTATTTGACTTCAGTGATCGCATTGGGCCAGTGAGCATCATGAAATACCAGAATAATAGAACAAAGTGTTCTTGCCTTGAGGCAGAGCGTCTGGGTAGGGATCTAAAGTCCAGGTTCTATTTTAGTATTAAACATAAATATATAGATCAGGATTTGTCCCCTCATTATAGTATGTGCTTATATTTACATATGTCCATGTCTCTGTTTAGACCTTTGCAAGTGCCCTTTGTCTTCTAGTTCCTTCCTCTATTTCCTTCTGCCTTCCTCCCGTCCCACTGTCATACTCGGCCATCATTTGGGTTTCAGTACTTCCTCTCTATTACATTACCCTTACTTCAACCCCACCAGGCCTCCCACCCCCCCTCCTCTGACTGCAGACCACCCATTGTTCCCCCATCCCCAAGTCTGTCCAGGTCCCTCTTCCTCTCCCCTGTCCCCCATGTTCCTCCAGGAACCATCGGCCCAGTCTTTCTCTCCTCCCCACTGTCCAACCAGTAGTGCTCCTTTCCACATCTCTCTTTTTTTTT
>PVJH01008687.1:0-83921 GCA_004026705.1 Nesogale talazaci | reverse complement strand
AAAAAAAAAAAAAAAAAAAAGAATAAATAAAAAAAAAAGGAGAGGGAAGGAGGAGCTTATACCAAGAGCTCAAGTGGAAAATATTTAGAAATGAAGATGGCAACATGTGTACAAATATGCTTGACACAAATGATGCATGGAATGTTATAAGAGCTGTAGGAGCCCCCAATAAAACCATTAAAATAAAACAAACTAAAGAAAGAGCAACCTAAATTCAAACAAAAAGAAGTAAACAAGGGAGATTAAAGTTGAACACATTTCATAGAGAACAGAACAATGGAGGGAAAAAAGGGGGGAAGCTGACACAAAATATTTTAAGAGATCAGACTCAAATGAATAAAATCAAGAATGGGAAAGGAGATATCATTAAAAAACTAATAGCAATAACTTATCTGTCAGTTTGTTATCCGGTGGTGGCTTCTGTGTTGTTTTGATGCTGGCAGCACAGTCACTGGTATTTAAAATGCCAGCAGGGTCACCCAAAGTGACAGACTTCAGCAGGGTTTCAAGACTAAGAACAGACTATGAAGAAGGAATAGAGTGCTCACGTCTGAGAAATTAGTCAATGAATAACTTTAGACAGAACATTATTAGAAATAGTACTAGAAGATGAGGCCCTCAGGACAGAAGCCACTCAAAATATGACTGAAGAAGATCTGCCTTCTCAAATTAGAGTCAACCATAGTCAGCTAGATGGAGCAAAGTCTATGGGATGGTCACTTGCAGATGAGGCCTGACTTAGAATGAGAATAAATAGCTGCAAATATAAGTTAATAATTAGAACTTGGTAAGTACCAAATCTAAATCTTGGAAAATTGGAAATTTTGAAAAATCATGTGGAACACATAAAAACATCAACATTTTCGGCATTAATGAGCTGAACTTTACAGGTATTGAATTTTTGAGTCAGAAAGTCATGGTTTACTATGCTGGGAATGAAATAATCAAGAGGAATAGCATTGTCTTCATTGTCAAAATGGACATTTCCAGGTCTATCATGAAGCACAGCACTGTCTGTGGTAGAATCATATCTATCTGTCTTCAAAGAAATTCAAGCACTACTACTATTATTCAAATGCATCCCACATCCACCAAGCACTATGGTGGAGGATTAAGAATTCTACCAATTTTTTCAGTCTGAAATTGATCAAACATGCAATCGAGATGCATTTATCATTACTGGCAATTGGAAAGCCAAGGTTGGAAGCAAAGAGAAAGGAATAGTTGTTGGGAAAATATGGCCTTAGTAATAAAAAAAGAAGAAGCTAGAGATTGAATGACAGAATTTTACAAAGCCAATGACTTATTCAGAGAAAATGCCTTACTTTCAACAACACAAAAGGTAACTAGACATGTAGATTCTCCATATGCAGCATACAGAAATCAAATCAACTACCTCAGTGGGAAAAGATGAAGGAGAAACTCAACACCACCAGTTTAAACTGGGTCAGAATCTGACTGGGGAACAGACCATCGATTGCTCATTTGTGAGTTCGGTTTACAGGTGAAGAAAAGTAAAAGAAGTCCAAAATGAAAACGAGGGTCAGAAGATGACCTGGAGCTAATCCCACTTGAATTTTGAGAACATCTGAAGAACAGTTTTGTAACATTGAATGCTACTGACAGATCTTGTTGAGTTGTGGGATGACAGCAAGAACATCATACATGAACAAAGCAAAAGGTCATTAAAAATAGGAGAGAAAGAAAAGATTTTAAAAATGTTTTTAAAGAAAGGAAAGATCTGTGTGAATGTCAGAAAAGACTTTGAAGCTTGCTAATTATCATAGGGTAGCTTGCTAGGCAAATGAAAGAAATTATGGAATCAGAGCTGAACAAAAAATTTAAAGGGCAACTGCAAATGTCAAAGCCAAATATTATCATGGCATGTGCATACACCAAGAGTTAGAAAGTCAAAAAGGAAAAACATGCTCAGCAGACCATAGATTGAATGAACTGAAGAAATAACTCAAGGTTTAAACTTCAACATTGAAAGATTCTCTAGGCAAAATACTGAGTGATGCAGAAAGCATCAAAATAAGATGGAAAGAATTCATAGATACTCTATCCAAAACACTAATTGGTATTCAACCATCTCGAGATAGCATATGGGCAAGAACTAATGGCACTAGAAGAATTTCCAACAACACTGAAAGCATTAGTCAAAAGCGTGGCATCAGGAATTGATGGGATACCAATCAAAATGTTTTAACAAGCTGACAAAGCATTGGAAACTCTCCTCATTTATGCCAACAAATCTGAAAGGCAGCTACTTGGCCAATGGTTTAGAAAAGATCCAATTTGTACCTATTCCAAAGAAGATGACCCAACAGCATGCTCAGATCATAGAACAATATCATTACTATCACATGCAAGTAATATTTTGCTGAAGATCATCTAAAAAGGTCACAGCAATATATTGACAGGCAGCTGCCAGAATTCAGAAGAGGATGAGGAGGAAAGAATATCATTACGGATGCTGGGTGGATCTGTGCTGAAATCGAAGAATATCGGGAAGAGGTTTATTTGTGTTATTTGTGTTTCATTGATTCTGCTAAGGTGCTCAACTAGGTGGGCCATAATGAATTATGGATAACCTTGAGAAGAATGTGAACCCTAGAGCATTACATTGTGCTGGTGTGGAATTGTACACGGAACAAGAAAGAGGCAAATGTGTAAACACAGCAAGGCAATGATGCATGGTTTATAATCAGGAAAGGTCTGTGTCAGGCTCCATCCTCTCATTTATTCAATCTGTAGGCTGAGAAAATAATCAGAGAAGCTGAATTATATGAAAAGAATGTGACATCAGGACTGGAGGAAAACTTATTAACAAGCTGCAATATGCAGATGTCACAACCTTGTTTTCTGAAAATGAAGAGAACATGAAGCACTTGCTGATGAAGATGAAGGATTGCAGCCTTCAGTATGGACTACAACTCAGAGTAAAGAAAACTAAAATCCTCATAACTAAAGCCGTGGGTAACAACATGATAAATGGAGGAAAGCTTGACGTTGTCAAAGATTTTGTCTTGCTTGAATCCATGCAAGTAGTTGTACAGGGATTAAATGATACATTGATTTGGGTACTATTGCATAAGACCTCTAAAGTGTTGATAAGCAAAGACATTAATTTGAGGACAAAGTTGCACCTGACATGAATCATGATATTTTCTCTATTTTTGCTCACTTGTTGCAGGTTTATTGAGAGAAAATAATCAGAAGAAGACAAGGATGAAAAGGAGTGTAAGCAGGAGACACATAACCATTAGAAGATGAGAGCAAGGAAGGAAAAGCATAGGAAGGACAGGTAGATAGAAATGGAGGGTGGAGAGGACACAGAAGCAAAGGACGCTGGGTAACCCGATCTTGACATAGGCCTTCAAATAAGGGGACATATTGTGAGCAGCTTCTTTAAAAACCTCAAAGAATTCAGGATAAAGCTGAAGCATAACAGGCAATTGAAATGGGCTGGTGATCCACTGGTTAGACCCGGCAAGCACTCCGGGGGAAGTTGCTGACTGCTCCGATGGTGGGTGGTGTAGGTGTCCCATGTGAGGGCAAGTGATGTCTGGGTGGCTGTGTGCCTGCTTTTTGTCTTTGCTGCCCTGTTGCTTCTTGTGGGTTCCTTTGGCACAATCTTCATTGAGGAACTCAGAGATGGTGGGTTTGGGTTGTCCCAAATTCTTGTATGTGAATCCCATTTCTTCTACAGCAGTGATGAAGGCAAGAACTTTGATCATTTCCACCCATCCCGTTTCCACAGGCCACATAGTACCCTCTTTCCTCCAACCATGGTGTTTTCAATGGCGTCATATGCGTGTGAAATTTGGACATTAATAAAGAAGTCAAGAAGCATCAATGCATTTGAACTGTGGAGCTGGTGAAAAATATTGAAGGTATTCTGGAATGTAAAAATTCTGTGTTCTAAAAGCTATAGCAGAATGCTCCTTAGAGGCAAGGATGGTGAGACTTTGCAGCACCTGTACACATTATTGGGAGAGATTGGTCCCTGTAGACGGTCATCATGCCAGGTAAAGCAGTGAGACCACAAAGAAAGAGGAAGACCTCAACAGTGAATGGGCACCTTGGCTGTAAACATGGACTCAGACAGAAAAGAACTTGTGAACTTAGAGCAGGGGCAGGCAGAGCTCCGTTCTCTCATGCACACAGTCACCGTGAATCAGAATAGACTTGACAGCACCACACAGCAACATCAGAAACACATTAAATAGCCTAGCTGACATTTCTCGAATTGAATTTCTGAAAAAATTTCTAGAAACACACAACTTTATTTCTAGAAACATATAACTTTATTTCTCACAATTGACTGAGAAATAAAAAAACTTGAGCAAACTCACATCAAGTACAGAGACTGAATGTAATCATGAAAATCATTGGTGTGAAGATTTGAGAGTAATTTTGAACTTCTCAAACATTGCCCTTGTGACCTAAAAATGCTACGGCCACAATGAAAGAAGTGTGGTGGTTCCTCAAAAAGCTAAAGAGGATAATCGTATTTCGCAGCAACATCACTTTGGGGTATACTTCCAAGAGTATTGAGAACTTGTATTCACATAGAACGTGTAAACTAATGTTCAAGGCGCCATTAATCATAAGGTGTGTGTGTGTGGGGGGGGGGCGAGCAGGAAGCATCCACAATTCTCAGGCTGTGCTGTGGTGCACTATCTGTCGAGGAAAAGACTCACTCAGGTGGGCAGAAAGACAGGCAACGCCTGCTTTGTTGCAGAAGCCATTTTTGCTGGTAATTGCTGCACAACAATGTGAACATGCTAAAAATGACAGCTTAAAAGTGGTGGGTCTATAGTATGTAATATTACCAACCCCTCACCCCCATATAACAACACCCCTTCTGCAAAAAAATCCTCACTAAATTCACTGTCTTTGGGTCAATTCCTGCCCATAGCTACCCTGTAGGGTTTTCAAGGCAAATAACAGGGGCAAATAACTTCATCTTTCTTCCAGTGAACACCTTTTGGAATCAAATTGCCCACTTTGCTGTCAGCAATCCAAAACTTACTCTATGTAGATTATGCACTGATAACACTGTCTTTACACAGTATAGAACAATATGGCAAATATAGAGATGACCAATTAAAAAGAACCCACTGGTAAAGCTCAACCTAGAAGAAAATGTTCCTGACAGAGTCATTCACTATACCGGTCTGCCTGGAATTGCAGGTATTTCAACATGGGACATTCACTGTTCAAATCAGGACAGTTCAGGCAAATTACATGGTTTGGCCATCCTGTTGCTGGAAACAAGGGTCTGGATTGCCTGTCACTGTTCCAGCCAAAGACAGATTTGAGAACCTCTAAGTTTATGTTGAAATCAGAAGGAAACTGTGGGGTTTGCTACTTGTAAACTGCTTTAAAAAATCTAGTGAAAATCAAACAAGTTATCTAGTATAAATGATACAACAACAACAACCAGATTCTGCAATGATCACAGGAAACAAGTAGCTTCACACACATTATTTCCCCTATGGACTGCCAGACCATCATGTCCTGAAGCACATATTCCTTTGCTTATTTAAGTAGGGGGGGGGATGTTTCACACCTAGTTTCCTATCTTAATGACCTTCCTTACTGCCTCTGTAAAAGACCTTCCCTGCTGACTTAATAGGATTTTTTTTATTGCAAGAAAGGAGCCTATTACATTGGGATTTCCAACAAAGTAATCCTAAATTATGCTATATTTCATAGCAAGTAAATTCTTTTACCCCCTTCTATTAATCCAACATAGTGTCTTAAAATAGCCCAGTAGTTTGATGTTACCCAAGATGGTTATCAGAAGCAAAAAATTAATATAACCCAGACTGAATTATATTTGCATCTATTCCATTTTATCTATGAAATGTAAATTTTGACTTCTTTTTTAAACAAAAGAAGGTGACCCACAAAGGCAAAAGTATTTTGGACCCACAAATATCACATGTCATCTTGGCCAAAAGAACTTCTTGGAGGATTTCTAGGGACTTGTCCACATCTGAGAAGGCATCTGGGAAAGACATAAAGCTAGATAAGATAGAAAGGGAGAGATTAGAAAAATATTTAGTACCATAGGTGAACATGACAAAAAAGTTTATAGGATGAGGAAAGGAATCAAATTGGGAAGACAAAGATTTTGCTTAGGACCACTGAATTGTGTGAGAGCCAAACATCAGTACATCAAAATTAGCTGGAGGACCATCCCCACTAATTTCAGAACTTGCTGGTCCCATCCCCGAAGTTTCTGATTCAATAAGCAAGGCCTAAGAAGATGCACCTCTACCAAGTTCATGGTGATGCTACTGGTCCCGGCACCACCCTGTAAGAAGCCAGCTCTAAACTCTCAAACCCATCTCTTTCCAGGCTCTAAACAAAAAGTAGAAAGCATACATAACCCCAAAACGCACCGTCATTTACTTGATTCTGGCAAGTTGTGACTCTGCAAGGCAGAATGGAACAGCTCTGGTGGGTTTCTGAGTCTATAACTCTTTACAGGAATATAAAGTCTCATCTTTCCCCAAACTACATTTACTCACATTTTCTCACATTGTCAGGAAAAAAGGTCCAGGACTGTCTGCCTCAGTTCCAGTCAAAGACAGTGAACAGATTGATTTGAGAAACTCTACATTTATTTTGCAACTCAAGGCAGAAGGGAACAGAGGGATTTGCTACCTCCAAACTACTTCCAAGATTCTGTGAAAACCAATCAACTTATATATCTTAAGCTATGTGGGTAAAAAAAAAAGTTTTTATAACAGTCTCAGGAAATTATTAACAGAAGACTACAATGTGAGCTGGTTTCACAGGAAAACAGCCTACATTTCTCTAGGCAGTTATCACACCATGATCTCTGAGATCTCAGGCCCCACTGCTTATCTAAATGGCCTTACTTCCCTTTTTGCTGAATTAAAACATTATTATTGATTAAGTTTTAAAAAATGGACTGCAAAGAAGGCTTCTATAATTTTTTTTGGAGAGGGGGGAACATCACTGCCCTGTGGTGGTCATGGGAGCTACCCGCCTTGTTCCTGAGAGCTGCTGCTGGATTTGAAATGCCAAGCCAGTGGGCCGCAGTCCCACACTCAACCACAATGCCACCGGGGCTTGGCCCTCTACCTTTTTTTAACAAATGAAATCTTAAACTGTGTTGCATTTCTAGTACTTTGGTCAACAGTGAACTAGATCTTTCTCTTCTTCTATCTACATTATATCACTAGAGCCCAGCAGAGTGATTAAAAGAGCAACCAAGATCGGAGGAATAGAGTCCAACCACCATCTTTAAAAAACCCAACTTTTTATTTTGAACTAGGTGAAGGTTTACAGATCAATCATCCATTTCACATTCAAAAATTTAAATATAAATTGTTTGAAATCATCCATTATCATTTTCTCAGTGTACTATAATATATTCTGATTCTCTCCCCCGCCCCATTTCCTATTTCCCATCCTCCTTCTTTCCTAACCCTGTGGACTTTGTCTTTGTGTAAATACTGCCATTTTTAATCCATAATGATGGATTATTTTACTACAGGGATGGGTTTGAGACTTTAAGGGTAGTTAACTGTCCTCATCTTGGGGAGGTCACACTTCTCTGTTTTAGACCAGTCAGCATGATTTATTTCATAATTTTGCATGTTTCCACATTTTTTGTGTGCATTCTATATAGGAACTTCTATCTCTCCCCGCCCCCCCACCACACACACACACACACCACACACACACACACACACACACACACACTGACAAATTGGTGGTGGTTGTCAGGGAAAAACTAGTTATTCTGTTCTCAGACAGAGCTGTAGAGACTGGTGTTTCTTTGGTCTATTTGTCTGCTGGACTAATTTTTTTCACGTCTTTTGGTTCTTATCATTATTATTTCCCTGAGGACAGAAGGAAGCCAACTGTTGCACCTTATATGTCTGCTCATGAATTTTGAAACTGTTACTATTTACTCTAGTAGGAGGTACAACATACTCTTTGTGAAGTGGATTGTGCCATCCCACCTGGGTGAACACAAGTCTATGATCTGGATTCCCTAGGCTCAGTGATCATTCCCTCAAGGAAAATAATTATGCCTAAGAAGTAGTCATACCTTTGCCTCTAGTATACTATACCACAGTCATGGTTATATTTGCTAAAAAGATGGATATACAAATATTAACTGCCCAATTTGTGCATATTCATGGGTATATGTTCACTGTCCCTCTTATATATGTTCACCCTATCTAAATATCTACTTGCAAACACTTCTCTTACAGGATTGTGTGAATAACCGTATTTGCCTTTAACTGTGCTGCTTTAAACTCTTACAAACTTCCTAATATCTTGACCTCCTCATCATTTTTGCCTAACTCCCTCTTGCGATGTAATGTCTTCCCCTTCACCTGAGTTAATGCCCATCTATCCTATGGTTTCCTTTATGGTCCCAACCCTGGCAACTGTTGAAGTATATTTCTTTGAATATAAAATCTTCTCTTAACATTTTGTAATAGTAATTATCTCATACAATATCTATCCTTTGGCAATTGACTAATTATACTCAGCCTGATGTCTTTCAGGTTCATCCATGTTTTGGGGTGTTTTGAAGTAATTATTATTCTTTAGAGATGAGTAATATTCTAATGTCTGTATGTAACATAATTTATTTATTAATTTTCCACCAATGGTCATTACTATTGTTTCCACCTTTTTGCTGTTGTGAATAGCACTGAGATGAACAGGATTGTGCATGTATTTATTTGTGGCACTCTTTAGGAAATAGGCCAATTACAGGGATTACCGGTTGGGTGGTATAGCGATCCAAAACCAGTGACACTCACATATCTATAAGGAACAACTTTATATTAGGAAGTAATTCTGTATCAGGAAGGTACCCTAGACCATCCCAACTCAAGTCCATGTGTCTGAGCCTAGTTGGAATTCTCTTCAGACTCCTGTAACCGCTATCCAGTAATTAAGAAAGGTGAAACAGTGCAAGGAGATCAAAGGCCGGTGGAAGCAGAGTCTTGTGGATCCAAGGTCAGTGGGACGAAGTCAGGTTGCATGCTCCCAGGGTTGGTGGCATACGTGGAGTGGATGCTGGAGGCAGACACAGTTCCAGTGAGGAGAAAGGCAAAGGTACAAGAGAATGGAAGGGTTTCCAGCATCTCTTTTATAAAAAGGCCACACCTACCATGAAGCACCAATCTGATTTACAGATTGAACTCCACCTCTACACACGTGCAAGTTGACATAATTGCCACACTGAGTCACGTGGTATTTCTAGTTTCATCTTTTGGAGGAAGCTTTACACCCATTTCAACAGTGGTTGTGCTGCTTGATAGTCCATCCACCAGTGGTATATGAGGGTTCCATTTTTTTCCACATTGTCCTCACTATTTGTTGGTCTCTGGTTCTTTTTTTTTTTTTTTTTTTTTTTTAGGCATCACTGCCCTGGTGGTGAGAGTAGAAGGCCCATCCTTTGCTCCTGTGAGCGGGAATTGAACCTCCATCCCAGTGGGCCGCAGTCCCGCGCACAACCACTACGCCACCGGGGCTCAGCCTCTGGTTCTTTTCTATCTTTCTTTCTTCTATCAATACTTAGATGAAATCATATCATGTTGTCTTGACTGACATCTCAGATCACTGGTTACCCCCAAGCATTTATTGATATGTTTCATGGCCATCCAAATGTCTTTTAAGGTGAATTTCTGTCAATTGCCAATTCTTTACAATGTGGACCAGCTCTTTTTTGAGGTATTGAACTTTTCTGCAGATTTAAGCAGTTAGTCTTGTCTCACATGCCACTGCCAACATTTCCCCGCAGTTTGTGAATTATTTTTTTTTTACTTTGGAATGAAATCTTTTTTGTTGTACATGCAAGGATTTACCAAGAAAACCCAACCAACCAACCAACTAAGAGCTCTGCCCACTGGCACTTTCATATTTTCTTCCTAGGCCAGCATCGAGCAACTCTGAGTTAGTGCACCAGTGGCATCACTTGGTAAGGCTCTCTCTGGTCACAGTGAGTGTTTTCCTGAAAGCAGTTTTACTTGAATCTCCTTTTGTGTGTGTGTGTGTGTGTGTGTGTGTGTGTGATGGCCAATTTAAGAGAACAGCATGCAGCTGTGACATTTTGTTTTCAGCTAAGGAACAATGTTGCAGAAACTGTTGTGAAGTTGAACACAGATAACAAAGACAGTGCTATGGGAAAAAACTAAATTGTCTGAATGTTTTTCTCCTTTTAAAAAAGGTAAAATGTCAATTGATGCCAAATTTTGTTCTGAACATGTCAACTTCCCTAATAGATGGAAATGTGGACTTGTAGTGCATTTGGAGTCTATTCAACAAGGTCAGAATGTTAATCAAGCTTTCAATGTAGAGGTTATGAAAAAATTGTGTAATAATGCGTGACTCCAAAAGCTTGATTTGTGGCAGACAGGGGACTGGTTTTGCCACCAGGACAATGAACCTGCTTATGAAGTCATCCCAGTGCAATAGTTTCTGGCAAAAAAAACCCCAGTAAGCTTCTCTTATTCTATGCACTCTACTCACCTGACCTCTCTCCATGTGACTTCTTTTTGTTTCTGGGAATGAAGAGGGACATGAATGGACAGGATTTGACAATGTAGAAGAGGTGAAGGAAAAAATTAGGGTGCTATCAGTATCAGACGAGTTTGATCAATGTTTTCAAGAAGAGAATCACAGATTTGACAGATGTATTAAGTGCAATGAAGGGTACTTTGAAGGTGATAAGGTTGATTTGCTAAAACAAACAAACAAACAAAAAGATTTAAATACATAACTTTGGGGAAAAATTCTTTTTTTACAAGAGTACCCTCTTGTAAGTGTCTTAGTTTTAGAAGGTCTACTTTATTTATTTTGTCTTCTTCTTCTTCTTCTTCTTCTTCTTCTTCTTCTTCTTCTTCTTCTTCTTCTTCTTCTTCTTCTTCTTCTTCTTCTTCTTCTTCTTCTCAGTTTCATTATTTTTGATAGTGTGTTTATTCTATGTGTTACTAGCCTATGTAGGTTTTGTTATGCCAACATGGCACATAGGACCCATTAAAAGATATGGGTGGAGTTTAGCCTATCAATCAAGTGGCAATTTGATGATGCCAATTTGGAAGTGCCACCAGGATAAATGGTTTGCTTAAGGCAGACCACTCTCTCTCTCTCTGCCCTCACCTTCCTGTTAGCATCACGTGGAGACCTGCACTATCCTTGGAAATGTATCCACCACCATTGGGTCCATAAAACTTGGAACCCGTTGTTGATATTCCTACCTTCTGCATCATTGCATGTGACTGTGTGAGTCTGAAGAGGGACCTATGGACTGGTAACAGACTTATGGACTTGATCATGACTGGGTTGAGATGCTTGCTTGACATGCAATTAATTCTTGATATAAAGTTCCTTCTTATACTGATATGAGGATTTATTTCTCTAGTCAACCCAGCTGAACACAAGCCCTTAAGTTTGTACTTATTTCTTTTTCACTAATATATACTTCTAGGTTTACATTTAAGTCCTTGAGATATCTTGAGCCACTTCTTCCATATGGAATGAAATTTGATTCTTGATTAATTCTTCTGCAAATGGAGCTTTAATTTTGCCAACACAATTTGTTGAAGAGAATATCTCTTGTCCATTTCATGTTTTTTTAATCTTTTGTCAAAATTTAGTTGTTTATGGGTGGATGAATGTACTTCTGAGTTTTCTGTTCTGTTCCATACATATCATCATTTTACCAATATCACCCTGTTTTGCTACCATCACTGTGGGGTGAACTTTAATATCAGCAAGTGAGGGGTTTCCTATTGTGAGTTACTTTAGCAATACTTTGTTTGCCCCGGATCTCTTTAATGGAACGGAATTCCATGAAAATTGATGGCTAGCTTTTCCATCTTTTTAAAGAATGATACTCGCACCTGGATCAGGAGTGCATTATCCAACCACAAACTTCCTTGGACAATCTGTAGAAAGGCCACTAATTCCATAGTGTCATTTAGAAAGCAAGACTAGAGCTTTGTTTGCTTGCTTTTTGTTAATATAAATTAAAAATTTTTTCAATATGTGTTTCCCAGCATTTGCTTGAGGGCTTTTGGCTTAGAGTCACTTTGCCCTTCTAATTAAAAACAGAAACTTACAACATCTTATGATTCCCTCAAAGAACCATGTCCCATTTGTACTTACTGCCGACAACTGGATATTGCACTTTGAGGAGCTGATCCACTTTCAATCTCTGATCTCTCTTTTCGGTGTCTGTGTTTATTTTCATCCTGTTGAATTGTTTTAACGTTTAACCCAATGTCTTCAGATAAAAAAGTTTATTGAATTGCCTCCTTCTCTAGCTTCAGAGTGCTTTGAGTACTAGCTTGGAATTTGGTTTGGTTTCACCATCTGAAACCCAGCTGGTCAGATACCTGCTTCTATATTCTTATTCTTGAACATTGGTTGTCTGGGGGACTTACCCTTGGCAATTCTCTGACCAGCAATCAATTCTGTATGATGCTTTATGTACAACTGCTTATTTGACCTTGATTGAATATTTTCCATTTCTCTTTAACTGTTTGAGTGTGAATTGAGTGGATCAGGTGTATTGAAATAAATCAGTTTTCTACTGAACAATTCGTGTCATTGAATGCAATTCCCACGATGTAACAGGACTAATTCCCCTTTCCTCATAGAGCTTCCTGCTTCTATTCTTTCTCTTCCTTAATCCTTTCTGCCTTCTGAACTTGGGAAAATTGCATCCTTTTGATCTTTAATGTTTGATTGTTTGAAGGAGTGCATACCTACTAGTGATATTGTTCACCTTAGAGGCCTGACTATTGTTTAGCTAAAACCTGAGCCTTGTGGGTGAATTTATTTCTAGGCCTTAATGGGGACTAAGGACCATAATGAGCAGTTCCCATCTAAATTGGTTTTGCGGCAAAACTCCCTATTATTGATGGAATTGTATGTCCCTAAAATACATATGGAAGTTCCAACTAATGTGTCTTTAAACTTGGCCCTATTTGGAAATAGAAGTTTTCTTTGGTTATGTTGGTGAGATCACAGTGGAGTAGCGTCCTCTTAGTGATGTGTTCTAAAGAGAAGTGTAGACACAGAAAGATAGCATAGAGGGAGATGCCTTGTGACTACAGAAACAAATATTTCTCAAAGCAGCAAGGAAATACCAAGAACCATCAGCAGTTCCTAAAAACTAGGAGAGAGGCCCACAGAAAGAATTGGCACGACTAGGATTGGATAGGATATTTAGCTTCCAGATCTCTGTGAAATAAATACCTGTTCCTTATTTTATTTATTTTTTCATGTTTAATCATTTTATTGGGGGCTCATACATTGTTTCTCATAATACATGAATACATATATTGTGCCACGCTTCTTCACATGCCTGCAGCTGTCATCGTTCTCTGAACCTCCACCTTTCCATCTGAGCCTCTGACCTGCTCTTTAAAGCCACTAATTGTGCTGGGTCACTGGCTTGTAGTCAAGACACCCTTCGTTAACACACCCAAAATTAAAAAATTCTAAAAATATGTATTTAAAAATGATAACAAGAAGCTGTACTGTGGGAGATCTCAGAATGTTCTTCTTCTTCGACCAAGGTAGTTCTAGGACAGTTCTCCAAGACTTTTGACCTCTCAGCCACTCTCCTCCTGCAGAAACCACCCACGAAGCCATGCCATCTGTACACCACATTCTGCACAGAACCTAATGATCACATGGTAACTTGGCTCTTGTGAACATGCCTTATTATGTAGCCATTAGTCAGAGTAGTGATATGAAGCATAATGGTAAGTTTTATATAAACACTACCAGAAGACCTTATTGTCTCAGGTCTCCATGTCTCTGGTGCTTACGTGTCTCAAATGGGAATAACTAAATATCCCCTTTTGCTCTAATTGACTTAACAGTGTACACATGTTTCTTAATATGACTAATTATTTTCACTTGTAAGTCTACATGTTCTAAATAAATTTTCAATTGAAATAGAAATTCTTTTGATGTAATGAGCTCTAAGAGTGTAATCAATACAGAGCACTTATATTAACAATGTTTAAATATTTATGAAACTATGACCATACTGTTTGTTACTTTTTTCAGTGGGAAAAAGGAGAATAATCTCTGTCCTCCTTTTGAAAGTCATCAAGTGGGGAGTCTGCAAAGTCAGAAAATGTGCTTTTAATGAAGAGCTCATGAAAGCCACCATGATGGTGAAATTTTCAGCAGTTCTAAGTGGACAAAAATGTTAGTGGTTCCAAAAGGTAAGGTATGAAAAGTAAGAGAATGTAAAGGTATGGTGGAGTGAAATACACTTTCTTCACTGTAACATCAGTTGATGTTTCAGATGGCTATCATTAGTTTAGAAAGTAATATCCACTTTTATTTTTAAAATTTTATTATTAACTGGGAGTTAATGTATATATTATTTCATTCCATAGTTCAAGCATGTCAAACCATATTGCACAATTTCTGCCACAATCAGTTTCCAAACATGCTTTTCCTTCTGAGACCCTTTGCCATTGTCTCTCTTTTGCTGTCCTCCATCAGCATTCAGTTTTAATTTCTAATATTTTGAGGGAAATACAAAAGGGGTTTAATTGCTCAGCTCAAAGTTTTCCATCCAAATCTCCATAACCTTCTTCTCCTACTCATGATACAGAAATAACCAAAAACATTATTTATGTTACATATAGTCTTCTGAATAATATTGGAAGTGGTTTCAATTTTTTTCCACAGGACAACTACTGACAATGTGCTGTAGACCCAGCATACAGAATTCTTTCTATATTTAGAGAAGGCTTAATTAGGAAACTATGGGCAACCATTCCTAATGGGTAGCTAGATCAATGCCACACTCTTGGACTTGGGGTTCTTTGTCGGGCAGCAATTATACATTACAAGTGGTCTGTGAATGGTTTTCAGTAAGACAGATCTTGCCTATGGGATCTGTCGGTAACCATCAAGGCAAAAATATAGTGTGCTTCTAAGAGGTGCTGAATAATGCATCTTCTAAAAGTGCTTTCCCATCAGTCTGCCTCTGTCTGCAGTACACAAAGACCCTAACGAGTGTCTCAGAGGTGGGCAGTATATACATCAGTGGGTATTTAAGACTACCTCTATGTTTAAAATCAAAGGGAAGAGAGATAATTTCATCCTCTACTCTTACAATAACAGAAAAAGACAATGAAAGGAGAAAAGAAGCTTCACTTCTAATGATAGAATATCTCCTGAGTAATACTTCATAAAGAAGGCCAGTGCAAATGTGACTTGTGAAGGGACGTACTAGAGGAACTTGCAAAGGACCAACACATCGACTTCCCCAAGAGACAGATAAATGTGTGCTTGCTCTTGTGCAGGAAACTTTGTGTAGAAATCTCTGGGTCTTTTGCTGTCGAGTGGCAAGGTCGGCGGGGTTCAAGGAGAAAACATGATGTCTTACGTTGGCATCCACGGTGGGGCAAATAGAAACTCATCACTGCTACCACTGAGTCAGAGAGGATGAAATGCTGACGCACGGTGTTCATAAATGCCTATGTCCTGGCTGAGCCCGGGTGGTGCCAGTGGTTGAGTGTGGGACTGCGGCCCGCGGGCTTGGCGGTTCAAATCCAGAGGCGGCTCTCAGGAGCAAGGCTGGGTAGCTCCCACGACCACCAGAAGTAGTGATCCTCCCATCCCCCGCACCGCCCCAAATGCGTGTGTCCTAGCCAGCAAGGTTTCTTATTAGTTGGTAGCAGAAGAATTCATTTCACCCAAAGTTAATAGACATCAGGCTGGTCTCCAACTTCTCCATAGACCGTAGAAGTTCTAGAAGGCCTATTGTAGCACTGAACTTAACAAGGAATTAAAGCGGAACCTTCAAGTTGCATAACTAGACAAAGAAAACAAAGACCAGATCAGAGGACTTTCTACAGAGTAGTTGATCTCTGTTATGAAAGAACAATCATTAAAAACAAGGAAAGACCGAGGAAAGCTCAACGTTGGAGGAAACTAGGGGAAAAAAGTAGTACTTGGGTGGTGGAAATGTTTAATATGCTTGGCAGAAAACCCCAAAGGGAGAAGTTCAAATCCACCTGCCACGAGCCACCTTGGGGAATGCCGAGGGAACTACTTCTGAAACATCAGCCATGGGGAATTCTGTGCAGCAAAATTCTGCATTAGCACACAATGATTTGCACAGAAACTCCAATACTATTTTTTAAACGGAAGCCCTAGGAAGATAATACTTTCCCTTGATGGCTACGAAGAGTGACCCAGAGATAGGATTTGTCTGATAATCAATGACTCATTCTGTGTATAACTATGCAAAAATATCCATGTCCTTTCACTTAGTTCTGACTCAAAGGGTTCTGTTCTCCAATACAGTAAACGTTTGCAGGAAGAGGCAGCTTCACCTTTCTCCGAAGAGTAGCTGATGGATTTGAAACGACAAACGTTGCAGTTTGTAGCATCATGATGACCCCTTTTATTTATGATGAGATGCACTAAGTATCTGAAAACAGAATCTCTAATTTATAATGAGTAAAACTAAAGTGAGGCAAACATTTAAATAATAAAAGGAATCACGAGGTTTACATATGTTAGAGTATGACTTTTTAATCAATTTTATTTGCACTTCATCTACATATCATGCTATTCAATAGTTCAATCATATCAAGAAGTGTTGTGCACTCTTTTTTTTTGAAATAATCTAATCATTTTATTGGGGGCTCATACATCTCTTTTCATCCTACATAATTCAATACATCGTTGAGTATACTGTGCCAAGCACATGACCAATTTTGGAACATCTTCTTCTTCCTTGTACTAATCATTATTCAAGTAAATTATTTTCAATTTTGGCCAAAATATACACAAAAACCATTCTCCAATTCCACAGCTTCCACGTGTGTAATTCAGTGCCATCGATTATACTCTTGGTGCTGAGCAACTATTATTGATACCACTCTCCAAATTGTTCTACCACTATTAAAATAAACTCAATGCCCCCTAAGCGAAAACTCTTCCTTCTTCACCCATGGTAATCAGAGGTCACGTTTGGTTTCTTTTATCCTTTTGGAAGTCATTTTCTCGACATAATACTCACATATTATACATTTCCTCAAAGTCACTTTTTAAAAGAACTGTATATATCATCGCAATCAGTTCTAATGTTCTCTCCCTACCTCCACATTCACAGATCGCTCCCCAATTCCCCTCCCCCCCCCACTCACCTGTAAACCATTGCATCAGTCATTGTCTTTATGCATCCACTCCTTTTGTGCTCCTAAAACTAGGAAACCGAATGGAAGCAATAAGAAGCAAAAATGAAATAAAAAGAAGAAAACAACAACAATATAAATATTAGAAATAAAGAAAAAAAACAATGGACAATACTTAAAACACAGGGGAGAAATTTCTGTTGTCGAGAACTTGAGAAAGATTTGAGCATAAAGAAACTTCAAGTTGGGTCAAGATAGAAGTCAACTGACTGAGGATCATCTTACACCATGGTTTGAGCCACTGTCATGAAACTTCCAGTAATCTCTGTTTGATAGGAAAGTTGTTCCAGTCCCTTGCCTGTGACTAGTGGGGCATCAGCCAGAGGCTTAATCTGACTAGACACTTTGCAGATGGGTTGTGGACTCCCAAAGTCCTCCATAGCCTCCTACAAATTTAGTGCTCACAATTTAAGCTCTGACATTTCCCCCGAGTAATAGAATCTGCTACCGATTTTTAAATGTATTTTCCTAGGTGATTCTGAAAGTAGGCATAGATCATCAAACCCAAACATCACTATTGACTCTTTCATGGTCTAGCCACTTTCTGCTATTCTTACTAATTGTGGTTTCTCCCTGAGATCTACCTGACACTCACTCTGTGCAGAGTCTATTACAAGGCTGCACAAAATCACAAAATGAATCCCAAAGTTATAACCATAGTCCCTGTTAACCTGGCTTTAAGTCAAGGCAACATACTTTTTTCATGTAGTTACTGAGGTTTTCTCAACATGACCCAGACCAGGAGATAAGGAGGAAAGACAGATGATTGTTGAAAGAATGACTTTAATAAATGATCGAAAGTATAATGAATTTACAGGAAATGAAGCTTCATTCACTCAGATGCCTCCATCTGGAAGTGCTTGTTTGATCAAGAGTTTTTCAGAAAACCATATGAAACCCTGGGAAATATCTGCTTTGGAAGCAAGAAATCTCAAGTGATTTTATGGATTCAGATCTTTGTTAGGAAAAAAGAAACTTGGCATTCAGTCTAGGAAGCTAGTTTTCTGGGAGAGAGGCCAAAGTTAGAGTTGAGGTGATTTGCAGTAATCTAGTTAATCAACCATAAAAATCAAGGTTTTATCTTTTTTAAAATATATAATCACACATTAATTTTGAATGGTAAGATTTATTGTTTCAAAACCATGTGCTTTAGCTAGGGTATATGTTTACCTAAAAGATGACTGAACATAAGACATCCAGTCAGCAATGTTTCTTTTACATAAATATTCTACAGAGTACAATGGCGTTTTTAGACCCTGTTTGCTCATATTGTTAAAAAGAAAAAGTGACTTCAGAGGACTTCCAGGACTTATAATTTGGTGATAGTATTGATAGATATTCCAAAAAGAAATTAACTTCCCTGACAAAAGTCAGAAATGTATGGATTATTTACTTTTCTGTGTGAAGCTGAGGTTTTATGTGAACAATTCATAATTTTGAAACTAAAACACAGTCTCATCTTTATTAGCATCTACTTCAGACTGTTGCTTCTCTTGAGTAATAATAATTTTGCCTATTTTAAATACAGTATAACTGAGATCTTAGGTAGAAAAATTTTAAAGGAGCTAGCAAAGGAATTTGGATGGTCTCGTAATAAAAACCTGAAATCTAAGAGAAAAGCAGATCAGAAATGTCAAGAGAAATAGTAAGGAAAACAAAGTAAGGGTTCAGGTATTCTCTGCTCCAAGTGCATTCACATCTGTTTTGAAAAACTTAATGTTGAAGTCTTCAGGATTGAGTAGTACTTTTTATCTACATATACTGAACTGAATAACCTAGGGAGCTTTAAAAGATAAACTTGGGCTTCCGTGACTTGCCATTTTGGCAATGTGGCATATTGCATTAGTTCTCAAAGTATTCTCTGGTATATTGACAAGGCAGAAGTAATTGGTCTTGCACAATTCTATACAATTTCCAGGTCTATTTCTGTCACCAAACCACATTTGCAAATACTGCTCCTTTCTCAGTTTCCAACTTTTGCATTCCAGTTATCAATAATTATCAATGAAACTCGAGTGCACATGTCATCATTTTCATGCTGGTAAATGCTGATAAATTGCTTCCGTTTCTTCATCAGTAATTTTAGAGGTTGATGAATAAACTTGAATAATAATTGTATCGACTGGATTTCTTTGTATACAGGTGCATATGAAAGCATTGTACTTCAAGATACATCTTGAAATGTCCTTTATGATGACAAATGTGATGTCATTTCTCTTGAATCTGTCATACCCATTAGTGAGTCCATTTCACCTCCGCAACGCCTCTGTAAATATCATTCTTTATGTGACCCATTTTATTTTTGATGACTTGCAATTTTCCAAGATTCATACTTCATATATTCTGAGTTCTAGTTATTGTGTATTGATTGCAGCTATTTCTTCTCATTTTGAGCAGTGCCTAATAAGTAAATGAAAGCTTCAAGGCTTTACTCCACCCACATCATTATGATCTACTCTGCTTTTAGAAGGTAGCTCTTCCTCAGTCATATTTTAGTGCTTTCAGTATATTTAATAATGTTTGACACTTTAGTCGACAATGCTCTGTTTCCATTCATAGGATTTTCAGTATCTGTGCTATCTGCAAGGCTTTCAGTGTTTAATTCCTCTGATCTGAGCAGCCTGATCCTTCTTTGCAATGTGCTCATTGTCTGAAAGCTCTGCAGAAAACTCTTCACTTTGGGCGACCCGGTGGGTATTTGAAATCCCAGGGACATCGTTTCCACCCTATCAACCACACACAAGTCACCACAGTGACAATTCTTACAAATTGACAGACAAATGGTAGAACTCTACTAAGTGTGCTATCATTATGTCAATTAATAACTTTTAATGTTCAGCTTTACATTATAATATAAAATATTTATTATAAACATTTATAATATAAAATATTTAGGAACAATATGTATAAATAGAATTATTTTCCCAATAGTTTTATTGAGATATAATTCACATATTATACACTTACCTAATTTACTAGTGTTTAAAAGGTGTTGCATGCCTGTCACCACAATCAAATTCCAGACCATCTTGCATCCTCTTGGACTCATTCTTTGCTCCCCATCTCCCTCCAACTTCCCGTGCCCCTTCATCTCTGATAAGCCATCACACCAGTCACTGCTTCTATATATTCACCCATCTTGTGCTGCATAAATTGGAAACACCCATACACACACCCATACACACACCAAAAAAAATCTCAGAAAACCACCCGAGAACAGGTAAAATATATATCATCTTTTTTCCAAGGAAAAATATGAATAAAGAAAAGACCAACAACAATACTAAAATAAACTGGGGGTGGGGGTGGGGGAAATCTCTGTTAAGAAAAAAAAATCACTGGAAATATTGAAAACAAGAACAGCTCCAGAATAGGTCAAAGGGGAGATCAAATGACGAGTTACTACATTTAAAAAACACAAATACTTTCATTGGAGGTTCTTACATCTCTTATCACAATCCATACATTCATCTATTCTGTCAAGCACTTTTGTACACATGCTGCCATCATCATTTTCAAAGCATTTTCTTTCTACTTGAGCCCTTGGTATCACCTCATTTTCTGCCTCTCTCCCTGCACCCCTCCCTCCTGAACCCTCGATAGTTATAGATTATTATTTTCATATCCTAACTTGCCCTCCATTTCCCTTCATCCTCCTTTCTGTTGTTCATCCCCCCTGGAAGGGGATTGATTGTAGGTTGATCCTTGTGATTGGTTCCTCCTTTCTCCTCCCAACTTCCTCTTCTCCTCTTGCTTTCTTTACTCTCTTTGTGGGCCTTGAGGGGTTTATTTATCCTGGATTCCCTGTGTTTTGGGCTCTTATCTGCAGCAGTGTGCGTGTTCTGGTTTAATCCAATTGTAAGGTAGAATTGAGGTCATGATGCTAGGGGGAGAGAAGCATTAAGGAACTAGAGGAAAGTTGTGTTTTTCATTGGTGTTATACTACACCCTGACTGACCCATCTCTTCCCTCTGACTCCTCTGTCAACTGTCTACAGATGGGTTTTGGGTCAATTGTCTACAGATGGGTTTGGGGTCTCCCCTCCATGCCCACCCCCATTCACAGTTGGTATGATTTTGTTCTGGGTCTTAGATACCTGATCCCATAATCACACTGGCTGTTGTGCCTCTTCCAGGTGGGCTTTGTTGCTTCTCAGCTAGTTGGACTTTAAGACCCCAGATGCTATATCTTTTGATAGCCGGACATCACCAGCTTTCTTCACCACAATTTCCTTTGCACCCATTTTGTTTCAGCGATTTTGTCAGGAAGGTGAGTATCACTGAATGTCGGAATATTAGAAAAAAGTGTTCTTGTGTTGAGGGAGTACTTGAGTGGAAGTTCAATGTTCATCTGCAACCTTAATTCTTAACCTAGAGTTATAAGTGCATAGATTTATTCCCCTCTCATTATATATAAATATATTTACATGTGTACATGCCTGTGTTTAGACCCCTATACATGTCCTTTGTCTCCTGGTTTTTTTCTCTATTTTCTTTTACTTTCCTCTTGTTCTACCATCATGCTCAGCCTTCATTTGGGTTTAGTAATTTCCCGCTGCTACATTGCCCTTGATTAAGCCCTACGAGGCATCCTACACCCTTCTCTCCATTGATTTTAGTTCACTTGTTCCCTTGTCTCTTGGTTGGCTTCCACCCTTCCCTCCTTTCTCCCACTTCCCCTTATCTCATATCCTCCAGGAACCATTGGTCAGTTCTTATCATCTACGAATTGTTTATCCTGCCTATCTTATCTAGATAGACATGAGGCATTAATAAGTGCAAAAACCAGGCTAAGCCAAATAAAACAAAAAAGGAAGACAAAATCAGCAATGTAATAACAACAGAAACAAAAATAGCAGCAAAAAGAAAGCCACTGACAAAAGTGGAAAGGCCTATAAATAGTTCCAGGTCTGTTTGTTGGCCTTTACCAGTGTTTCCCAGTGGCATCTGATGAGGTACCACACTCTGTGTCTAAAGTCTGCTTTGGGTATTTCCTGAGGATTTCATCACTTTACTCTCCTTGCTGCTCAGTGTTTCACCCTAGTGCAATGGGATCAGACTGGGCACAGTTCCAGCACTGTGTCTGCAGCTCTGTTCCCTGAAGCACTATGATTCAGTGAGGGATGTTGTATCTCAGGGTTGGGCTGGTCCTATGTCTTCTCTGCTCTGAGCAGGAATGTTGTCCTAAGGACTTGGTGGGCCAGGCTGTGTTCCCCTTCCTCTCTGTCCCTCTTCATTTCTCCTGTGTGCTCTAATCAGACGTGTGTCCCTCTCCCCAAGCTGTAGTTTCAGTGCTGTCCTCTGAAGTTCATTCTTCTGTGTGTGTGGGGGGGGGGGGGGGCGTTGTTGTTGGTGGTGGTGGTGGTGGTGGGTAAGGTGTCCGCATAGTTAGGATTGGAGTCAGCCCACAGTCAGGTGCTACCTTTTAACTTATCTACATCTGCCATGATTGAGTTTACAATAGACTGTGTCTGAGAGCAAGCTTATTTATGTCACTTGACTGTGGTCAGAGGGGATCCACCAAAGGCCTAATATATGTAGGAGGGATCTTGCAGTTGGATTTTAAGTCCTATAGCTATCCATAGCCTTTTATAAAATGGGTATTTATAATTTAAGCTCTGATGTCTCTCCTTCCATTGGATTTTGTTTTCTATCATCCTTGGATCACACAGGCTGGTGTGCTTCTTTGATGTGGACTTCGTTGATGCCTCACTTACATGGTAATTTGTTTTAATGCAAGACTTTTAGACCCCAGATTCTTTCCTTTTGATAGTCAGGCACCGTTGACTTTTTTTTTTTTTTTTTAACCAGGCTTTCAGGAAACACCATATCTTCAGTGATCTTTTCAGGAGAGTGAGCATTGATTGGAGCATGCCAAAAAAAAAAAAAAACAACAAAAAAACAAAACCTAATTGGTCTTGGATTGGGACTAGAATTAAGTGTGAGTTCCAAATCCATTTACTTGTCTATGGATTATGTGCATCTCTGGTTTACTTTCATGTGGAAACACATTGTCATAAATGAACTTTAAGAAATGCTAAAATCTCGGAACATGAAAAGATAAGTGCTAAATTCTTTGAAGGCAGAAAACCTGGAGAAAAATGGTGTCTGGGGTTTCCAAGTATCAAAATGCATTAATTGGACAGTCCGAACTTCATTTCTTTTCCCTGTTAAGACAGGACCACCATATTCCATGGTTTAGGCAAGATCCTTGGGAAGGAGCTGACAGTTCAAACCCAGGGAGCTAAAGAACTGGATAATTCGACCTTCAACTAAGATAAACACTTTCTCTCTTGTTCCCCGGGGAAACTGCTGGAACACAACATTATTCACATGTTCAGCTCTATTTGCAAGTTTTGGGCTGATCTCCTCTTTTCAGATTACAGACAAATTGAAATATTATTGCTTCTTTGTTTGCCTTTGAATAAATTATCAACACCCTTTGTGTGAGAACTTGTCATGAAATGTAGGACATGTGAAAAGAACTATACATAAATCTGCCTTGAACAAAGTTCTGGATCTTGCAGTCCTTTCTCCCTGTGTCCCGTATGCCCTAACTTTATCTTATCACTTCTCCTTTATCTGTCTCAATTGGAACTGTGTCTCTCTCATCTCAGCTTCAATTTGTTAGAGATGATTTCTCACACTTTAGAGGCCCCATTATTATTTTATAACAAAACATATTGAGATATAATATAAATCTACTGATCATTAATTTAACCAATGGAATTCTATATATGGAATAGAATTTAACACACTGTTGAGAAAAGGATGTTATGCAAGTATAGATGAACTCTGAACTGCAGTCCTTGACTTATTGATTCTTATAGATTGAACTCTTAAATGACTGAGTACTGTTCACACTGACCAAGGGGGTTTGTCCTCGGGGAAATTTCCAGTACCATTCACCCCCAAGGGCAGAACTATAACTATCAGATTAATACACATCATAGTAAAGCAAGAAGGGTAAATATATAGTGGTCCTGGCCCACCTGTCATTGGTCAGACACAAAGGCAATGGATCCTCCCCAGTGTCCAGCAGTTGCCAAGTCAACAGCCTGAGTGTGGCAGTCATCTGTTTCTTTGCTTTCTCACCCCAGGGAGTTTTAATCTTGAGTCCAAGGACTGCAGGCTAGTTTGAGGTAGAACAGAGGTCATTCAGTGGGGTTTCCACATTGAGTCCCCTTGGCATGGCCTATGGCTATGAGGGATCCTGTGTTCCCTGAAAGGAAAGAGTATAATGTCACTGATTTCCTAGCACCCAGACTAGGTTACCACAGTCTTGATTGAAACTGGGCTAAAAGTTTCTAATCAGGAACACAGTATTGGGTCTATTATGCCCTGGGAAAAAAATAACAGTGTGAAATGGTCCAAAGCTTGAGAAGTGTTCAAATCTTAGAAATATCTTCCTAATAAAAATGAAACAAAAATTACCACATTTTGTAAAATACAAATTACAGGGTTTTTTTGGGGGTGGGGCATCACTGCCCTCTGGTGGTCGTGGGAGCTACCCAGCACTGCTCCTGAGAGCCGCCACTGGATTAGAACCACCAAGCCCGCGAGCCACAGTCCCGCACTCAACCATTTATGCCACCAGGGGCCAGGCACAAATTACATTTTTTGGGGGGGGGGGCATCACTGCCTCTGGTGGTTGAACTGACATAGTGGTAGAGGATTTCTAGAGTTCAGAACAGTCACACTAGGATTCTGGGATTTAAGCAAGTCATAAAGTCAACTGTGTTCTGAAGGGAGCTGCTCAGTTGTGGAAGCCTTGGGCTTCTGCTTAGTGATTATCCACAGAACGAGGAACAAAAAATGAAGCTTTCTGATGCAATTGGAACCCCCAAATGTTATACCCTTAGATTGAGAACCATCGGGGGAAAGTAAACCATTTTTCTAGGCTGGGTTGTCTATAGAAGTAGAACCAATGCCACTTTCATGTTTAGATATAGAAAGATATTCATAAAATAAAAGTGACACGCACAAATGTAGAAGTGAGTAGGTATTGTCTGGTTCAAGTGTGTGGCTCCGATGTTAGGCTGGAGGTGTCTCCTGACTCATGTGACTGGGGCTCTAACAACATAGGAAGCAGGTAGATGAAGCAAGATCTTGGTGGATGCAAACTCAACTGAAATCAAGTTGGTTGTATGTTGATGGCTCCTGGAACTTGTAGGCAATATGGCAGATGATAGATGCACAAAATTCAGGATGCATATGCATATGCAATCACAATATCAAGTTTTCCCACAGGTTCTGCTTAAAAATGAGGGTGTCAGATCCCTTAAAAGTTTTTTTTCCCATTGGCCCCAAGGGGGTTCATCTGCCCCAGGTTCCCTGTATTTCCAAATTTCATCTCTGCCAGTGTACCTCCTCCTGTCAAGCTGGATTTGCAAGGTAGAGTTGGGACCATGAGAGTTGGGGGAAGGAAGCCTTCCAGAACTAGAGGAAAGTTTTATCCTTCATTTCTACCTCACTGCACCTTGACTGGCCCATCTCCTCCCTGTGACTCCTCTGTAAGGGGATATCCAATTGTCCACAACTGGGTCTTGGGTTCCCACCCTGCTCTCCCCCTCATTCTTTTTGTTTGCTTGTTTGTTTTTGTTTTTTGGGCATCACTGCCCTCTGGTGGTGGGAGTAGGAGGCCCAGTCTTTGCTCCTGTGGAGCCATTGCTGGAATTGAACCTCCATCCCAGTGGGCCGCAGTCCTGCGCACAATCACTACGCCACTGGAACTCAGCCCCTCCCCTCATTCTTATTGATTTGATTCTTGTTCTTTGATGTTTGATATCTGCTTTTTTTGACCCCTCATGACCACACAGGTTGGTGTGCTTCTTCCATGTGGGCGTTGCTGCTTCTGGGCTAGATGGCCACTTGTTCACCTTCAAGCCTTTAAGGTCCCAGCAACTTTACCATTTTTGTGCCTGAGTGCCATCAGTGGTGGGAGTGGCGTTACCGGATAGGTGGAAGGAAGGTGGGGTGGAGAGAGAGAGTCAACTGCGGGGATGTACAGATTATCTCCTATCTAGAGGACAGACATCGGGTGGAGTGGGCAGGGGGAGATGTCGGGCAGTGTAAGATATGACAAAATGATAACAATAATAATTTATAAAGTAATGAGGACTGGGGTGGGGGTGGGGGAAGGATGAGAAGCTGATATCAAGGGCCCGAGTGGAAAGCAGATATTTGGAGAATGTTAATGAAACCAGGCATGTGAAGGTGCTTGGCACAGTATGTGTAACTATGTCTTCTTGTGAAGAGCAATGTACGAGTCCCCAATAAAATGATTAAACTAAGGGCTGAGCCTCAGTGGCGTAGTGGTTGTGCACAGGACAGCGGCCCACTGTCTTGGTGGTTTAAGTCCAGCAGCAGCTCTCCAGGAGCAAGGCTGGGCCTCCTACTCCCACCAGAGGCAGTGATGCCCCCAGTCACCATGATTAAATTTTTAAAAAAGTCTTTTTTCCAAAATTTCATTAGGGATGTGACCTGATCAAAGGTCACAACTGTCATCACCATTGTCAACTGTTCAAGGAATTAATGATGTTATGCTAGATCTCACCATTGCTCTGAACATATTGTGTTAATTCACACCATGGAGGATTACTAACAAACCACTGGGAATTCTGAACCAGCCAAGCTGAAACAAAACCTATTATCAGAAACATGTAATGGCTATTGGTTAATAAGGAGGCCATCATGTCCAAGAAGGACATGAATAAAGCGAAAGTGAACAAGTTTCTTACTTCTTTAATGCATATGGAGTCCTCTACTATTCCTCAATAATAAAGTGTACTACAAACAAGGTCCTCTACTATTCCTCAATAATAAAGTGTACTACAAACAAGGCTATGTGAATAAAGTAAAGCACTCAGTGGATTATGTAAAAAGAAATAACTGAAAAAAGCATGGGCAAGTATGCATAAATCTGGTGTCCTTCTCCAGGGACTGTTCTTTCCTGACAACTTGTCCAAAGCATGTAAGATGAAGTCTTGTCGTTCTTGTCTTTAAAGAGCATTCTGGCCATACTTCTTCTAAGACAGGTTTGTTTGTTCTCTTGGAAGTCCATAGAGCTTGCAATATTTAGCAACACTACAATTCAAATGCATTAATTATTTTCCCCCAATAACTTTAATGGGGCCTCTGACAGTTCTTATAGCATTCAATACATCATTTGTATCAAGCATATTTGTGCACATGTTGTCATCTTCATTTCCAAATGAATTCTACTTCTGCCCTTGTATCACTCCTCTTTCCCTCTCCTTTAAAAAAAATCATTTTATTGGGGGCTCATACAACTCCCATCATGATCAACACATAGATAAATTGTATGCATACCACATTTGCACACCTGTTGCCATCATCAAGCCTGAAACATCCTCTTCCACTCAGGCCCCTAGTACCAGCTCCCCATATTTTCCATGAACCCTTAATAATTTACACATTGTTATTACTTTTTCTTATCACACTCCAATGTGTCCGATGTGTCCCTTCACCCACTTCCCTGCTGTCCATACTCGAGAGAGATCATATGTAGATCTCTGCAATTGGTTACCTTCCTCCATTCCACCCTCCTCCGCCCTCCCGGTACCACTGGTCCCCAAGGAATCATCTGTCCTGAATTCCCCATGTTTCCAATTTCAGTGTACATCCCCTCGTCTAGCTGGACCTGCAAGGTAGAACTGGGATCCTGATAGTGGGTGGGAGAATACATAAAGTGCATTAATTCTTATTCAGTCTTTTCTTTAATCATTGTCCAACTTTCGCATGTATATGAGGCAATTGAAATTACCATAGTTTAGGTTAGGTGCACCTTAGTCCTCAAGAGGTCTTGTGCAGCAGATTTACCAAATGCAATGTGCCCTTTGATCTCATGACAGCTGTTTCCATGAACACTTATTGTGGATCCAAGTAAGACAAATCCTTGACAACTTCAACCTCTTCTCCATTTATCATAATATTACCTATTGATCCAGGTGTGAGCATAAGTTTTCTTTATATTGAGTTGTAATCCATACTGAAGACTGAAATCCTTGATCTTTTTCACCAAGTACTTCAAGTCCTCTTCATTTTCAGCAAGTCAAGTTGTGCCATCTGCATAGCCCGGGATGTTAATTAAACTTTCCTCCAATTCTGAGAGTACATTCTTCATATAACCCAGCTTCTCTGATGATTTACTCAGCATACAGATAAAATAAGTTTAGTGAGAGTATTCAGTCTTGTTACATGCCTTTCCTGATTTGAAACCATTAAATATTCCCGTGTTTTGTTCGCATAACCGCCAGTTGATTCACATACAAGGTCCACATAAGCACATTCATGTAATTTAGAATTCCCATTCTTTTCAATGCTGTTTGTAGTTTGCTATGAACCACATGGTCAAATGCATTTGCATTTTCAATATAATGGAATTAAGCATCTTTCTGGTATTCTCTACTTTGATTCAAGATCCATCTGACATCAGCAATGATATCACTTGTTCCACATACTCTTCTAAATCTGACTTGAACCTCTGGCAGTTTCCTCTCAATGTAGAGCTGCAATTGTTGTTGGATAATCTACAGCAAAATTTTATTTGCCAGTGACAGTAATGATAGTGTTCCATAATTTGAGCATTTTAAAATATGCTAAGTATGTTGGGTCACCAACATACTAGTTTGTTGACTACATAGCTGTCTTCCAAATTTCCTGCATGAATTAGTTAAGGCTTCCACTTCTTCATCAATTTGCTGACACATTTCAATTGGTATTTCATCAATACTTGGGTTTGGATACTGCTTTCAATGCAGAATGAACTACTTCCTTCAGTACCATCGACTCTTGTTCATATGCTAGCTCCTGGAATGATAGCATGTTGGCATGTTGTTGGTAGGCTTTTTTTTATGGTACAGTGACTTTATGTATTTATCTTTTTGATACTTCCTACATCATTCAGTATTTTCTCCATAGAATCTTCAATATTGCAATTGGATGCTTGGATTTTTCTTTAATTCTTTCAGTTTAAAATATGCTGGATGTTTTCCTCTTTGGTTTTGCAACTTCAGGGTTGTTCATATTTTATTATAATATGTGATTTTGTTTTCTAGAATTCCCCTTTAAAAATTTCTGATCTCCTGCTTAATTTAATAATTTCTTCCATGTATCTTAGCTATTTTGTAAGTAAGAACAAGTTTCAGTGTTTCTTCTGTCATCGACTTTGATTTTTTTCTTTCTTTCCTTTCTATTCAATGACATGAATTTCTTCATGAATGACGTTCTTGGTTTTCTTTCACAGCTCATAAAGTCTTCTGTCTGGGGTGCACAATGTGTCATTTTGTTCTTGAGTGGAAATTCAAGTGGGATAGACTCAAGGTTGCATTTTGGCTCTTGAGAAGTTGTTTGACCTTTGTTCACTGTCAACTTGAACTTACATATAGGCAAGGGAGTGTCTGTTCTTTGTCAACCCCTGGCCTGGTTTTGGCTGTTGATTTGGAGTTTCTCTAGAGTCTCTTTCTACAGATGTCGTCAATTTTATTTCTGTGCATATCATCTGGAAAAGTCCACATATATAGTTGCCATTTGTGTTGTTGAAAAATGTTCTTTGCTCTGAAAAAGTCACTGATCTTGCCAGATTCTCTCATATAATATCCAGTTTCATTTCTATAATCAAAACCATATTTCCAGCTACTGCTTCTTTCTCCTTGTTTCCAACTTGCATAATCCAGTCACTCATAATGATCATTGGATCTTGATTGCATGTTTGATCAAATTTTGACTGAAATTGTTGGTAGAATTTTTCCATTTCTTTATTACTAGCTTTTGTGTTTGGTGCATAAATATGAATCATAATCATATTTATTGGATTCCTTGAAATTGGATAGATATAATCCTATCAAAGACCTCATTGTACTTCAAAATATATTTTGACATGTCTGTTTTGAAATTTTCTCGTTATTCCTGGTATAGTAACTCATCTGATTTTCAAATTAAAAATGGCTAATGCCAGTTCATTTAAGTTCACTGAAGCCTAGGATAGTGATCTTTGTGTTTTCCATTTCATTTGTGTAACTGTTTTTGCCTGACTTTGAGTTGTGACCCGTCAGCAAATTAAGATATCAAAGACTCAAATCCTATTGACTTTATTCCCTTCATGTCATCACGTTGAGTCTATTTTGAGAATGCAATCCCACGTCAGTCATATTTTGAGTGTCTTCCAACCCAAGAAGCAGTATCTATGGCAATGTCCTGCTTCCAATCATTTCACCTTTAGTTTCTGACTGTTTCTCTGCTGTGCAGAAAGTTTTCAGTGATGGTTTCCTCTGAATTGGGAATAACCTGTTCATAATCTGTTCTTCGTATGGAAGCTTTGCTGAAGGGTCCTGTTCACTATGGATGATCCTGTTGACATTTGAAGTACCTATGATCTGGTTTTTACATCAGATCAGCATACAGTGACTATAAGATGACAAATGAACAGACAAGTGACGCACATACAGGAAGATTTACTATTGTGACAATGTCAATACTCACGAAAGCAATCTATGAATATAACGCAATTCTGATCCATGCCTCGCTTTCATTGCTCAACAAAATGGAAAATCTAATTACCAATCTATGTAAAGAGGGAACAGACCCAGGATAGGCAATAAATTCCTCTAAAAGTAGAACAAACTAGGAGACCTTGTACTATTCAAAATATTTATTACAGAGTTGTAGTACTCAAAACAGCTGCTTTGTATAATGATAAATACAGAGAACAAAAAAGCAAAACCAGGAATAAATGACTTCATCTATAGGCAAATGATTGTGATAAAGGACCAAAAAACATGAAATTGGAAAGTGGCACACTCTTCAAGAAATGGGGTTGGAAAAGTTGTATTTCCATCTGCAGATGTAAGAAACAGGACCCATACCTTACCCCCCATCCCCCCCCCCACACACAAAGGAATAGAAAGCAAAATGTAAATCCCAGAGCTATAAGAATCACCATTGGGAAAATTGGGACAAACTTAAGGGCTCAACTGCAGGGCATTCGTACACTCCCAAATACAGTAAAGGAAGCACATTCAATGGTAGACAAAACAGATGAACAGGGCCTACTAAATTAAGACACTTATGCACATCAAAAAAATAAAATGAGAACCCCTAGATTGGGAAAAATTCTTTATCAAGGAATGCCACAACAGAAAAGGGACTAATTACTTAAATCTATAGAATTCTGCAATACCTCAATAAGAAAAAAGCAAGATATTGAATTAAAAGGTAGGCAGGAACCTCTTTGAGTCTGTTTTGTTGCCATGACTTAAGCAAATTGCTGATGAATTTGAGAGAGAAAAATATAGCACTATCAGCCCAATGGTAATAAAAACAATTCATAAAGAATATAAAGGTAAGGGAAAAATGACAGCTCAAAAAAAGAAAAAAAAATTAATAAGCATAAAAGCAAGCAGAGTTCCTATATGGACAGAAACATGCACAGAGAATCTTCCCCATATTTGCTGTAAAGAAAGTCATGCAAGTTTCGAATCCATGACTTTTTCTTTTTAAGAGGTGAGATTGCAGAGCAAGCAGGTGGTCACGAGTCTAAAGGGAGATGAGACATGCAGGGAGAGAAGGTATCCATACTCAGCCAGGGAACATCAACTGCAAAAGGACCATAACAGCAACTGTAGCTTTAGGTTAGACTGTACTGGCCAGGCAGTGTGGGATCCCTGGTGGCTGAGGAAATCTGGATCTTATTCCACATTCTTTGTACACGAACTATGCTGGAGACTGACAGAAGAGATCAGAAAGGACCCTCTGTGCAGGAGAGGTGACGAGCTATTGCTGTCCCTAGGGCATTATTGACAATTCTTAGCAGTTGAGAAAGAGCAAGAGAGGGAACGTCCTACAGCTAGGAAAGAGGGAAGATTTGACCAGTCTACAACTACAGACAAGGAAAGGACACATTTCCAAGATGCAGATAAGCAGTGGACGCCTACAATAGAGGGGTACTTAAAACAACAGATACCAACGACCCACCCCCAAGGTAACAAGCTTCACATAGCAAGCGCAGATAGAAAATGGCCGGAATAACAAGAGCATTCACAGAAATATTTGGGACAGTGAAAAATAAAGATCTAAAACTCAGAATTAGGCAGACAAATCCCCAGTCTGAACAAAAGATATCACTACAGGCATTTGAAGTCTTTGGTACACTAAGGGATATCATAGCAACAATAATCTCAAAACCAGACAATTACACACTGAGTCATAAAACAAACAAACAAATAAGGCACCGCAAATTAAGAGACTTGAAATCACACACCGTTCTCAAACTACAACAGATTTATATTGAAAATCAATAATAGAAGTATTAATTATATGCAAAAGTCCAAATGTTCTACTGTTTCATAAACTATTTTCCTTGAAACTTCCTCTTGGACTTGGGTTAGTTTGAAAATATTTTATTTCTTTAGTTAATTAAGTTAACTAAATTAACCTGTAGCCTACAGGGAAATTTGGGCTTAGAGAGAAACTTATCATTTCTACATTAGAAATTTTAAGAAGATTACAAATTGGAAATATGAGCTCTCACTTTTAACTGGAAAAAGAATCTAAAGTAAGTAGAGTAAGTAGAAAATAGAAAATAACAAAGGCAATCACACAAACCAATGAAATTGAAAACAAAATAAACCAAAAATAGAGAAGGTATATGAAACCAAATGCAGATACTGGGAAAAGATCTGACTAGATTGAGTAAGAAAATCATAGAGGTAATATAAGTATTTCATATTAAGAAAGATGACAAATTAGTACCAATCGCATACCTACTGGAAGAATCATAAGGAAATCTTTATGCATATTAATTCAGCAACTTCAAAACACATGAATTACCCAACTAAATAATTTCAAAAGTCCTATAGCAATTAGAGAAATTGTACTCCTGCTTTAAATTTTTCAGAAAGAACACTTCAGTTCCAGTTTCACTGATGAATTCTATCCAACATTAAAGGAAAAAATAACGTTAATTTTACACAATCTGTTACAGAAAATAGAAGCGGAAGAAAATATTTCAGCTAATTTTATGAGCCTGACAGAACATTAATGCCAAATCTTGACAAATATACGATATAAAAAATGCAGATCAATATTCCTAATAAATATAGCCCTTATGGACTCCTCCAAATGAAAAATCCTCAGCAAATAAAAATTCAATAGTTTTTAAAAAGATGAAGTATCATGACAAGTGGATTTTATTACAGAAGTATAAGACCAAATTGGGACCTTCAAACCCAATAGTGTATTTGCAACTTTCTATCAATTTACAATTATTTAAGAATAAAATGGCAAAATAAATTTTAAAATGAAATAAAGATAAACTATAAAAAGTCTTCAATGTTGATGCAGAAAATAATTGGACAAAATTCAATAACATTTCATAATAAAACGCTCACTAAATAGTAAAGAAAACTTTGTTGATGTGATAAAAGGTTCCTTCAAGAACTCTGCAATGTGCATCATATTTGATGTTAAAAGCTGAGTTGGTTCCTAAGTGATTAAACAAAGCAAAGAATCTCCTTTTTTTTTTTTTACTACTATTTGAGTCCCTAGTCCTAGGGAACAAAAGGGATACAGATCAGAAGAGAATAAAATTGTCTTTATCCATAAGCAAGAGTATTATCTACGCAGAAAATGTTTTTGAATAACTTAAACCAAACTAAATGAAAATTATTTCTTGGATTGAGTTTACCTCTGAGACAAGATACAAAAGTTGACATAGAGACATCAATGTTTAGTTCTGTACACTACAATAAATCATTGAAAATTTAAAAAATAGTTACCAGCAATAGCATCTACAATAGTTCCAAGACCTGAGATAGCATAAACGCAAGATAACATAAAGTATGTATTATATTTATATTGAAAATTACATGAAAACTGCATACATGATGGTGATGAAAAACAAAACCAATGTCGTTGAATTGATTCCAACTCATAGAGAATCTATCGAGGTGGGTAGAGTGAGCAAAGAACATCGCATTTCTTCTCAAGAGTGGAAATGGGTTTGAGTCCATAACCTTGGGTTTAGAAGCCCAATGCTGATCTCACTGCGCCAGTAAGGATCAAGCAGTGAAAAAAGACTTGCATGGTTTAAAACACTGAAATTGTTGAAATGCTGAATTACTTAGGATTGAAGCAAAACAAAGAAGCAAAATCAGTAGAGCATATACAAAAAGGTAGGTAGGGAGGTAAGATAGAAAGATTTATTACAGGGACACAACTCATTCCATGGGTGAAGTAATTTAAGCTTATTTTACAAGTTCTGTAGCTGACTTCTGAACCTTTAGAGTAAGCCTTGGACTGCCAACTATAATGTCTGCAGTCATCAAGAGCCATACTACTTCCTCCTTAAAGAATTATTCCCAAATACTCTGGCCTCCTGCAGCAATATTTCCTTTATCAAACCTTATAGCACATAAACAATGTGTCACACAATTCAACACTCAATTGTGATGGTTTCATAAAGTTCTTTAACTGGCCCATGTAAACTTCTTCAATACCATATGACTTTCATTTCTCTCAAACAGTAGACAATTTCCCCATTTGTAGAACCTTATCTTATTCACCTCTTGCATTTTATATAGTACAGTGTGAGCATGGGGTATGGCAGTTCATCACATAATGTACAATTATTACTATCATAGGCATTTGTGGCAGTCACCTAATCTGGTGTCAATTTGAGAATTAAGAGTGTAGGGATGGGGTCTAGCCTGTCAATCTGAAGATAGTCAATGAGACCTCTGTGTGGGGATGGTCTTCTCTTGAGAATTCTGGGAAATGTGGTAATTCCTTCTTGAAGGCAAGAGACACTATCTTTCTGCTCCCGCCCTTGAAGATACTCGACTGACAAGGCTGGCTCCCTGCAAGACATCCCTGAGGAGAAGCCACATGAACCTACCTTGATTGGCCAGAAACCTGGACCTAGAGAAGCCACACGGAGATTCCTCCGAGTGCTGAGATGCTTCTGTTACCACTGACTTTGCACCTACTGGCCTGTGATCTTTCTGCATTCAGCATCATTGAATGTGTATCGTGAGTCTGGAGAGGACTTTATAGATTGAGATCGGACATATGGTCTAATGTAGGACTTATGACCTTGTACTGGATTGGTTTGGTATGTTTTCTCAATGTTCAGTTGCTCTTGTACATAAAACTCTTTCTTATATACATATTCATGTTTATGAATTTATTTCTCTAGTCTACCCAGAATAATGCAGCATTTTATCCAAATTATGTAAATTTAATGTTCTTGCTAGGTGCTATTGTCAACAGAAGTGAACACCACCTTGTCCTGGACCATCTCACAATTATTCTTATGTTTGAGCTCATTATGTTTGATGCTGCCACTATGTCAATCCTTCATGTTGAAGGTCTTTTTCCCACCTACCTGCTTCTTTTCCAAGCATGATGTCCTTCTCTAGGCACTGGTTTCTCCTGATTATTTGTCCAAAATACAAACTTGTATATGAGCTGAAGTCTCAACATTTTGGAGAATCCTGACTCTAATTCATCCAAGACAGATTTGTTTGGATTTTTGGCAGTCCATGGTACTTTCAATATTCGTCACAATGCCATAATTCAAATGCATCAATTATTCATTGACTTTTCTAATTCAACGTCCACCTTTCATATGTATGTGGTGTAAAATCACCAAGCGACATGACCACATCAAGTCGATTCTGATTCATAGCTACCCTTTTAGGGATACAGAGACTTCAGTTTTTATAGGACAGCCTTATCTTTCTCCACAAGCGAGGTTGATGGATTTGAATCACAAAATGTACAGTTAGCAGCCCAATACATATCCTAGAATACTATTCTGAGATTTGAGACCTAGCCCAACATCAGAGTGCAGTCAAGAGCAGAACCAAGAGCTGATCTCCAGAATTCCTTGACAAGATGATAGATTTTAGTATCTCTATAACCTAAAATTGATTATTGTCATATCTTCAATATAAAACTTCACTAAGAAAATTTCAACTATTTGACTGATCAATGATAAGAAAATATCACACAACTAGACTAACTTTTTAATATTTTAATGGACAAGGAGTGATATAAGACAATGTTTTCCAGGATGAAAGATATATTTTTCATTTTATTTTCAAAAACTAATTTCACTCCATAGATTTCACTTATAGAAATAAAGGAAGACCACTCCAAAACAGGACAAAATAGTCTAGATAATCAGGGCTTGAAGATGTATTATAAAAAAAGTTAGCTACATTCACATACATATGATATAAACTCAAATGCAGGTTACAGAGGTAGAATTCCAAATATTTGACTGACCGAGGAAGCATATTTGGCTTTTCTGTTGGTCCGGAAGGAAGGGACAATAAACAAGAAAAGTGGTAGTCACTGATTAAGTCCTAACCAGCTGAACTAGTACCTACCTAAAGAGGTTGAGATTTTGCTTTTATTTCCTGCCGAGCTTATGGGTCCAAGTTCTATCATCATAACTGTCCTGGCTCATTATTCTCTTTGGGTATAGTCAGTCCCATTGTTAACTTTTGTCATATGTTTTGCAGGTGCTTGGAACTCTGCTTCTATTTTTTATTCTACAGAAACCCAATTTAGTTTATCTCCAAAGATTTAAATTTAGAGAGTTGTTAGAGTGCTTCCTGAAGAGAATGCAATCTTCCTTTTAAAAGTAAGTTTTCCCCAAAAAAGTATAAAGAAGAAGTGAAATTAAAACGGCTACAAATGTGACTTTCCTGTTTAAAACAGTAAAATTCTACTCCAATAGAGAGTGCCAGTTCAGTGATTGCAAACCATAAATGCACACATTAATATGATTTCATCATACACTATAGTGAGTACTCTCCTATAACCACTCAGTGCTGTCTTAAATATATGAGGAGCTTGACATTTCTAAAGTTGTGTATTTTTTCCCATATACACAAATCTACCCAGAATGTAAAAGGCCAAACCTTGTAAGGATTGTTTATTTCTTATAATTATATTATTTTGATCTTTTGAAAACTTTATTATTTTAAAACTGATTAAGGTTTCTAACAAAATTGTACCCATAATGTAGACTTCTCATCATTCTTTTTCTAGTTACACACATTTCCCCTATTATTAACTCTTGCCCTCATGTAGTATATTTGTAGGAGTTGGTAAAATAACATCAATTCATTATTAGTGAAGCTCTATTGGTATTTAAATGTTGTGTTGTATAAGATTTGGAAAAGGTTTAAAGTCATGCTCACCATTACAATAACTTACAGAATAGTTTCACAGTCCTAAAGTTGGTCTATGCTCTATTTATTCATCTCTTCCCCGCCCTCAACTGCTGGTACCACCATTCTTGTTAGTCTTGGTAAGTTTTCACATTTCCCAGAATGTCATATCATTGGAGCCACACAGTAGACAGTTTTTCTGACTGGTTCATTTAAGGTTCCTCCATGTCTTCTTAAGTCTCCTTAACACATTGATTTTTATTGCTAAGTAATACTCCATCGTACAGCCGTTCCAAGTTTGTTTACCCATTCCTCTATGGAAAGTCTTACTTGCTTTCAATTTTTGACAATTATGGCTTATTTTAATTTTTGCCAGCTGTCTTAGTATCTCAGTTGTCTAATGCTACAAGCTTATAGCTATAGCAAATAACAATTTACGTATCCTTTCTAGGAGGCTAGAAGGAAGCAGAATTCAGTGTGTCAGCTTTTAGAAATTTTCTCTCTATGTTAGCTCTTAAAGAAGTTTCTGTCAGCAATTTTCCCCTGCCTTTAGGAAGTTCACAGAGAAGGCACCTTAGTTCCAAAGAATAACCTCCATTTTCAGGTTTTCTTTCTTAAGAGTAGCAGGTACTTACTTCTTTGATCGTTTTTCCTTTTTTCTCTTTTGAGGTGAAAGGTGACTGAGGTCACCCTTTACTGTGCTTCCAGGACTCTCATGAAAACCCAAGAGCACACATATATGCACATAATTATGTATGTGTACATATATATAGGGAACCAAAGGTTGGAGATGCAAATTCAGCCATTCCACAGGAGAGAGATGGGAAATTCTGCTTTCTTAAAGGCATAATTTTGGAAAAAGACAATTCTATTCTATCCTATAGAGTTATTCTGAGTAAGAATGACTTATGTACTTGCATGACTATATGTAAATATATGTACATGTATCTATAACATATATATATATAATAGATGTATTGGTGGTAAGGAATTGATTTTAAGAAATTGGTTTACACACCTTTGGGTGGTTGTCACATACAAAATCCATATGTCAGGCAATGTTAAGAGTGAATTGTGAGTAGTTTCATTTGGGGTTGTTATGTCATCATTTGGTAAAGCCTAGTCTCCACACCTGTGATTATGATCTGTGTTAAAGCAAGAATGAATCTCTACTCCCACCACCAGAGGGCAGTGATGCCCCCCCCCAAAAAAAGCAAGAATGAATCTCCAGTTTTAAGTTGTCCTCTTAATAGGAAAATTGCCAGATGCCCGGTAAATTGAAAAAACAAACAAACACCTAAACAACCCCTTGCCTCCTCCCACCTGTGGAAACCCAGCAGGCTGGGATCAGGGAGCAGGCTGAAACTGGGATTTGTTGAGACTAGAAGTTAGCAGGAGTGGCTGACATGGCCATAACTTCCCCTAGGAAAGTCGATGAACGACTTATCCCACATTTCCTCAACTGCATCTCTTTCTTTTACCCGGGCTGATTCAAATCTTCTCTTTGCAGACTTTTGTTTGGGGCCTCATGGAGGTACAATTGCTGCTAATTCATCTCTGGAATCAGTAAAACAGAGTTCATCATCTCCACAGGTTGTTTGACTGCATTCCTGCTCAGTGCTACATAGCTTATATGTGATCTTCAAATAATATTAAGTCTGACTTTTCCAGTCTCCAGCTTTTGGGGTCCAAGACAAGTTTCCTTGAACACTACAGCTAAAATGGTGTTTGATGATGAACTGGAGTAGATGTACCAGGGCATGATACTCTTCCCATATGTGAAAGAATGGTTGCGACTGATAACAAGTGATCAGACTGAATCATGCTCCCAATAATGACTGTTTGAAATAACAAATATCATTAAAGAGAGAGAATTACTAACAATAAATGATATCTACTTGAAAGCTTGCTTTTGTTTAGGCCTTCGCTGACGTTTTTCTAATTAAAATGATTCACTCCTAGTTGCATGAATTGCAGGAGATAAAAAAGGAAAGTTCTGGAAAGAAAAGCACATCATTTATGTAAAGATGTTTTAAAGTATAAACAAGTTATTTTCAGGAGCTATAGTAAAATTTAACTCTTCTTTACTTTCAGTATCTGTAGAGTGGTGATTATGAAACACAGTTAGAGAGAAGGAAGGAGTGGAAAGATAGGAAGAAGGGAAGAATGAAGGGAAAGAGGGACAAGATTCAGGGAAAAATGGTTTTTGTACTTTTTAACGATTTACCTGCCAGTTTTGTCTTTCTCAGCACAATAGCTCTATCTTTAAAAATATTGGATGGGTGACACCAGTAGGGTGCAGGGATGATGGGATAGAAAGAGGGAACTGATGACAGGAATCTACATATAATCTCCTCCCTGGAGTACGGACAACAGAGAAGGGGGTGGAGGGAGACATTGGACAATGTAAGAGATGAGAAAATAATAATAATAATAATACTTTATAAATTATCAAGGGTTCATGAGGGAGGGGGGAGCAGGGAGAGAGGGCAAATATGAGGAGACAATACCAAGGGCTTAAGTAGAAAGAAAATGTTTTGAGAATGATGATGGCAACAAATATACAAATGTGCTTTGCTTACAGTAGATGTATGTACTGATCATGATAAGAGTTGTATGAGCCCCCAATAAAATGATTTTTTAAATATTGGATGAAAACTCAAATGAATTAAGACTGTTCATGTTGTCTGCAACCAACCGGATTTGAGAGAAAGACTAGCATAAATTATTTCTGACCAAAAGTAGAATGAGAAATACAGTTTTCTGTACTGGTAAATCATATTTTTGCCACCTTTATAAGCTAAAAGAAGACTTTAACTGTGTCAGGCAGGGTTCTCTTAGAGAAATAAAATTCAGGACACTAGTAATTCTTTTTATATATTTATATATTGAGAAAGGTATATAAGATAAGAAAGAAAAAGTTAACTATAAAGCAATACAGATTGCTCTGTGCAACTCACTTGCGTGAGACAGCTAGAAGACTTCAAGTCTTGAGGGCCGCTGAGTAGTCCTCTGTAGAGCAATCCAGGCTATCCGGTTACAGGCAGCAAACAGCAGAGCAGGTCACCAACAGTCAGCCAGATGACAGAGTCCAACAGTCCCCAGTTCAAGAGATGTATATCCCAGGAGCATGGCGAAGTAGGGCTTGAAGGATCCTCAACTCACAGCAACACAGTGCACGATTAGGTGTCCCACGGGTAGTGTTGCTTGGAGGTCGAGGCACAGGACGAACAAGGCAGCTCTCTGGTCCGAAGATCCGGAAGCAAGAGAGAGGGCGGGACTCACCGAGCCCTTGCTTTCTCTGCCCTTCAATTCATCCCGTGTTTTCATTGGCCGTGCCATCACAACAGACCCACCAATCTTCTGTGGCCATGTTGGCATAACAAACCTACCCATCACACTAACCAACTAAATCAGTAACTGAATTAAACATCTCTTAATTATACAGCAAGGAATTTAACTTTCTACACACAATTTTAAAGCCTCTTTGCTCATTGTTTCGTGACTCTGTCCTGCTTTTGTTTCTGAGATCTTCCATGTTATCACTGCACTTCAGCACATTGCAATGAAAAGAAAGTGGTAAACTCTGATCTCTGTAGTTCATTACAATATTTTTAATAGTGTCATGAATGAATATCTAGTATTTTGGTATTAACACTTGATTTAGAACAACTTTGAAACTTTACATTTGTGTTCTCAGTAAAATAGTTTAATAGTGTTGGTTTTATGTGATCACAAATCCTGTTTCTTCTCTGGAATTTCTACCCTGATAAAAAAGCAGGGCAAGCTAATGCCCCATAACACAAGCTCTAATTCCGGAGCAGTGTTGTCTAATGCGAAAAGAGTTCCAAAACAATCATAGAAAAATGAAATTAAAATATAAGGAAGATTTTCCATGAATTTTTGAAACTTCCTCATATATTTTTCTCATGTTTTGGAGTTTTGAAAAGTAGGAATATTCACCAGATTCCCATAAGTTTCACTATTACAGTTTTAATAGGATTAAAGAGTTGAAATATAATCCATTTTGAAACTGTATCAGTAGATTCTCAACTGAAACTTATTAAATAAGATTTCAGATTTCTTAAGAGAATTTGTCACTGAGAAATTAATTACAAAGTTGTTAGAAAACGCTTTCACCAAAATAAATGATAACAAAAAAAACTTTGGCACATTAGGAATTTTATAAAAGACAGTGGAGAACCTTAGTATGATGACATTTGGGTGCATGATTGCAGGAAGCTGAGGGAAGTGACACTTTAGAGTGTTAATAACAATACCACCACACACATTTCTAAGGTAGCTTTCCTAGTAAAGAAAACACATACCAAATACATACATTCACTTCCTTAAATATTTTAACTTTTTTACTCAGCATTTTGTGAATTTAGTGAAGCAATAAATGAATCTGACTGTTGAAACAGGTGCACGTAGTTCCCTAGACTATTAAGTCAAGTCAGCTGTAAAAACTACTGAAGGTGTTTAATGGCCTATAACAGCTCTGATATGGTTACTGAAAAACAATAATGCTATAACAGGCCCAATCAGGAATTGAAGCCTGACATAGTTTAGTTAGAAAGCAGGCTTTGTTGTCAATTGCTCATTCAAAATGAATGGAAATCAAAATCTGTAGGCCTCCCCCAGATCCCAAAGAACTGAAAGGTTTGTCTGGGTGAACTAATTCTTTCTTACTCACCCTCTCTCAGTGTCTTTGCTAGGAAACAGCTCCACATTAAAGTCCCAGCCAAAATGCTACTTCTGCCCTGAAGGCTTCCTGAAATGCCCTTACTGTATCTCAAAACTTCCTGCTCTCTGCATTGTAGTTTGGTGCCCTCACCCTGGCTCCTTTGTCCAAAGCAGAAACACTGACTCTCCATTTCTATGAGGTTGTGAGCCGTTTCCAAGTTAATCACTAACACTGTGTGACCATACACACAATGGAAACATATTATTGTGACTCATAGGGTTTTCATTGATTGCATTTTGGAACTAGAGCCCAGGCTTTCTTTCCTAGGCTGTCATAGTCTACAAGCTCCAGTGAAATCTGTTCAGCCTCATTTCAACATGTAAACTTCCATTGACAGATAGATAGTGGATATGCTTGAAGTGCTTTGACCAGAAAAGGAACCTGGGTTTCCTATCTGGGGGGCAAGGATTCTACCAGAATGCACTACTGCTTTCCTTGATTCCCGTAACACCTTTACTAAATTAAAATTAACAGTAGCTGAGAAAAAGTGATGCGTTTGAACAATGTTGCTGGGGGAGAATAGTGAACGTACCCAGAACTCTGAAAAGAACAGACATATCTGTGTTGGAAGATGGGCAGCCAGAATGCTCCGCAGAGGCAAAGATGGCAAGACTTCGTACTTATATACTTGGGGCCAATAACTAGAGACAGATATCATGCTTGCTAAAGTGGAGAAGCAGGGGAAAAAAAGGAAGGCCACTGACGAGTTGGGTTGTCACGGTGGCTGCACCAGTGAGCTCAGACATCAGAACAACAGTGAAGATGGGGCAGGACCGTGCAGCGTTTCCTTCGGCGGTACACAGGGACACTATGAGTTAGAGTGAACGCCACAGCACGAACCACAAGCCCTATGTAGTGCTTGCCATGGCCCCCCTTGCCATCAGTGCCGTTTTGTTTTATAGCACTGTGGGTTTCTGAGATTGGAAATCTTCCTGTAAACAGATGGCTTCATGTGTCCCCGTCGGAGTCATTGCTTCCTGTAAACAGATGGCTTCACGTGTCCCCGTCGGAGTCGCTGGAGGGTTCCAGTCCTCAACCTTTCAACTAGTGGCCCAGTGCTTAACCCACTGAATCACCAGTGAGCCTTACTGCGGGCCAGGCCTTGTGCTAAATGTGTCTATTGACACGTCTTATTCACAACATCCTTGAGATAAGTAGCATTTTAATTCCAATGTATTTTTCTAACACAGGGTGAATGCTAAACTGCCTTCAATCTGCCAAATACTAGACAAGAAAATTAACTACATAGGGCTAGATTTTATACTTGACCAACCAACCAAATTAGCCATGAAGACGTTACTGAGGTCTCCCCAAAACTTAGGAATATATTTTTTGTGAAAGGTGTGTCTCTGTATAGAAAATCATCCTATGTGGCTAGTGTGTGGAAAACTATAAACAAACATACAAACCAATGTCACTTCCAGTGAGTCAATACTGACTTCCAATGACCTCATAGGACACAGAGAACTGCCCCTATGAATTTCTGAGATGGTATCTCTTTTTTTTGGAGACGGTTTTATTGGTATATAATTCACAGATACAATTTAATAGTTCAGTCACATCAAGAAGAGTTGCACAATCATCACCACGATGAGTTTTAGAACATTTTCTTTGTCCTTACATTAATTTTTACTAGCTCCCTGTGACCCTAATCTCCCCGGCCGCACCCTTAAGTCCAGTTGCCATCTCTCTACATAGATCTATCCTGGATTTCATATACAGCAAAACAAACATCAAAACAAACAAAGCCAACAGCAGTAACAGAATAAAGCAGATAAAAAAACCTCAGTAGCAAAGAAAGCAGAAAACTTTAAAAACGAAAACAAATTGAAAATGAGTTGAAAAGAAGATTCAACAATAAGGTGTTAAATTTTAGACTGTTTCTGCAAGAATCTACTTTCCAACACATTCTGCGCAACAGAAAGACTCCTTCTTCATGAGAGTAGGAAACCTTATCTTTCTCATGGCAGGCAGCTGGCAGATTTAAAATTCTGTCTCTGCAGCTAACAGCTCCACATGCAACTGCTCAGCCACCAGCTGTGGTTTCTAGTGGAAGCCCTAGCTCCATTTCGAGCCTTCACATAGATTCAGACCCCATTGCAGTTCTTCCTAACCATGACCTAACAGTGTGGCAGTTATGCCCTCAGTCACGGGGTGTGGGAAAGTAGATTACAACTCTCAGGGCTGCCCAGGGGTGGGGGTGGGGAGGGAGCAGTTTTGCTATAAAGGTTTGTACGTAGAACTAGAAAATTTGCCTGCTATGTCTTTCGTGAACTATGGATGATAGGCACATATATCCTAAAGGTTGGGATCCTGGCTCCTAGAACTCATGGTCCTGTGCTAATGATGTAGTGGCTATGCTTTGGGCTAAGATTCACAAGGTTAGCAGTTCGAAATTTCTAGCACTTCTGCAGGAATGACAGGGCTTTCCAGCACGGTGAAGATTCCCAGTTTCAAGAACTCGCCCGGGCAGTTCTACCCTGCTCTACAGTCTCTGTGAGTTCGCTTCAACATGATGGCAAGTGAGGCTTTTGTTTTATTTTATTTACCCACCACATTGCTGGATGATTCGAGTCCCAGTACCAATTCTCAAACTTATAAAATCTGCAGTTGCGTACCTATCTCAACCATGGTCCTTTTCCCACTTTCAACTCTACCTTCTGACCCTGATGAATTGATCTACTGCCAACCATTATTTTTCATGATTTCCTTTGTGTAACATTGTCTATAATTATCCCCATTGCTATGAATTCATCAGAGTACATTTCGACATTATTTTGGTTTTCCTTATCTGGTTGATTGTTGTGGGGTTTTATTCATCTTTTTTTGTCCTGTTAAAGGCTTATTGAAAGGGTTTCTCTAGACTGTGCAATTTCATATTTGCAGTTCATATTTGTTTTCTACCACTTCTTAACATGTCTCCACAAATTAAAGCAGCAACACAAAAATCACTTCACAGTGTGTAGTTAGACATTGTCGTAAACTGCTAGTTTTCTGCTTCGGGGTTTCCCAAGGCTGAAATCTAGGTGTTTGTTGGGTGAGTCCTCATTTGGATGCTGTGGTAACGACTCTGCTTCCAAGCCCTTTCAGGACTTGGTCAGATTTCATTATTTGCAGTTTTAGGACCAAGATCTCTGGTTCCCTCCTGCCTGTTAACCAAGGATTGTCTCAGATTCTACAAGGCATTTGTCTTCCTCAATTAATGGCTGTGTTTCTTCATCTTGAAAGTAAGTTTCCATGGGTGTGGGTTGAGGTCTTTGTACTCATGTGACTGGTGCCAATTTGGGCTAATAATTTTCATTTAGTCTTACCTTTCCCTATAGTTCACTTGCCTGGGCCATGATTTTCAGTGGTTTGGTGATTATAGAATGAGGTGACTTGACGATTGTGTAATGATGACAGTTGGCATCATATAGTCATTCTCTATTTTGCAACCCTGTGTCCATTTTTCATTTTCACATAATACCTAATTTGTATAATGACCTGGTCTTTGAACCCAATCATTTCAATAAGTGAAGAATGGGTGTAGTGGGAATTTCCTCTTAAATTTCATCTGGAAGAAAGTGGAAGACTATCTACTCAGTCTTTCCATGTCATTTCTAGATACCATTGAGTCAATTTTAACTCATAAGAAACTAAGGGAGGATAGATAAAACATTGCCTAGTCCCGAGCCATCCTCACAATATTGTTATAATTGAACCCATTGTTGTAGCCAGTGTGTCAGTTCAAACTGAAAAAGGGCAGTCCTTTTCCTCACTGCCATTCTTACATAGTGGGCTTCTGACTGCGAGGTCAGTAGTTTGAAACCACCAGCTACTTCTTTGGAGAAGGAGGTGGTTTTCTGCTCCAGTAAAACAGTTTCAGTCTCAGAAACTCACAAGGAGAATTTCTACCCTGTCCTATAGGGCCCAGCATCGACTAGATATCACTGAGTTTGGTGTCTTGGCTTTTGATCTAATTTAACAAGCATGATATCTTTTCCCAGGGACCGGTCTGTTTTGATAATATGTCCAAGGTATGTGAGAAATCCCACTCTTCTTGCATACAAGGAGAATTCTGGTTGTACTTTTTCCAAGACAGATTTATTTGTTTGTTTGTTTTGGCATTCCACAGTATACTCAATATGCTTCACCAGCACCATGATTTGAATACACTGATTCTTCCCAAGTTTTCCTTATTCAATATTCAACTTTTTCTGCATATGAGGTTATAGAAATATCAGATTGGTTCAAGTGCACCTCAGTTCTCAAAATGACATTCTGCTCTTTAATACTTTAAAGAGATCTTTTGCTGCTGATTTTCCCAATGCAATATATTGTTGGATTTCTTGATGGTTGTTTTTGTGAACCTTGGTTGTGAATCCACGCAAGATGAAACCCTAGACAACTTCAATATTTTTGGTTTATCATGATGTCACTTCTCGGTCCTGCTGTGAGAATTTTTATTTTCTTAACAGAGTGGTAATCCATATCAAGACTGCAATTCATGATCTTCCTTCAGCAAGTGACTCAAGTCCTCCCCACTTTCAGCAAGCCCGGCTACCTCATCTGCATATCAAAAGTTGCTAATCAGCCTTCATTTAATTCAGCTTCTCACATATTTTAAGATCTACCTGAAAGTACGCTTCATGGCTCATTAATTATCTCTTGATTTCATATTCTAAAGCTTTAACATTTAAAAAGCAGAGAAAGCAGCCCCATCATATAGCATTAAAATGTCAGTGAAAGAAGATGAGCCACGACTCAAATCATCATTGGCATCAAAAGCCATCTTGAGGACCCCTGGTGGGGTTGCATTGCTGGTGGGGATGCTTCTGACAAAAGTCTTCCAAACACTTTAAGTGGATTATTTGCCAATCAAATGATTTCTTATTTCAGTAGCAGGAAAGAAAATGAGTGACATTAATAAACTGAAAAAATAAAATAACATTTCAAATACTGCAGAAAAGATAATTGACAAAATGGAATACCTACATATTATTTTTAAGCAAGCTGAAAAATAGCAAGAGAATGGAGATTTATCTACCCCTCCAAACTCTTTTATCTAAATTTCCAGGATGTAGCAACAAAGCAATCAAAACCAATTTAATATCTGCATTCTTGACTTGTGACATTCTTGATTCACAGCTAATCTATGCATGTCTGAGAAGAATTGTGCTTTATGGAATTTTCCATGGGCATTTGGGAAGTAGGACTTCCTTCTGAGAAATATTTGGACAGGCGTAAACTTCTTGATAAACAGTCAAATCTGTTAAGTTTTTGCTCTGTGAGTATGTTAGTCTGGGTAGACTAGAGGAACAAATTTATTCATATGCATATGGATATAAGGGAATGGTTTATATACAAAAGGAATGAAACACTGAGAAAGCATCCCAACCCAGTCCAGTTCAAAGTCATAAGTTTGATATTAGGCCACATGCCCGATACAGTCTATAATGTGTCCTTCCAACTCACAAAGTCACAGGTCAGTGGGTGCAGAATCCCACTGCTGGCAGGGGTCTCCCCTTGGCTCCTTGCTTCCAGGGCTCAGGGTCCAACAACAGCAGAAGCAACACACCACTGGCAAGGGCCTCCACTTGGCCTTTCCAGCTTCAGAGGTCTGGCTCCATCAGGGCAAAGCCATGTGGCTTCTCCTCTGGCTCCTCAGATGCTGCCATCTTGTCTTGTCTGTGATTCATTGTCTCTGAGGCTAACTTACAACAACTGGGGAGACAGCTTCTCATCTCCACGAGAAGTCTCAGGAGAAAGCCATGCCCACACGGAGGCGCCATTGGCTACTCAAAGGCTATCTCCAGATTAACAGACTCCACCCCTACAGCTCAATCATGAAATTAACATAAGCATATCACCGCCACAGTGAGAGACTACATTTGAACTTAGGATATGAAAACTTGCTTAAAAACTACAAGTTTAAAAACTACAACTCCATAAATGTAAAACCAAATCTTTTTAAGTAAGTACAAGCTAAGGATTCTGGTTAATAAAGGCCTATGTGGAACATTGGTTTCTATGAAGGCCAAGTCCAAAGCTAAGTCCAATTAATGAACAAAGGAGTTGGTCTGTGGCGCAGGCAAGATGGATGAGGGCCTGATATAATGAAAGAAGAAAACCATCCTGTAGGCCACTGCTATTTAGACATGGTGGCATCTTTACCAAGGACTCTGGAAAATTCATTATGGACAATGTGTTCAGGGAATAAAAGGGGAGATATTTTTTCAATGGCTTCCATGCCATGTTGGTTACAGGTTGACACCATGAGCTTTCATTAGTCCAGCTTGTGAACATTTCTGGGTTCCCAAACCTTGGAGCCAGAAAAGGCCTGGTAGAAGTGATAGACCTTGATTTCACTGCAGGCAAGAGAATGTCCATGACACTTTTATCACAAATGTACTGCAAGATTGGACTTAAGCCTAACACTCAATCCCTGGAGACATATAAGGCTATCTACTCAGGTAAAGATGTACAGCCTTTGAAAGCTCTGGGGGCCTAGGGGATTTTGTTGGGTTGCTAATCCCAAAGTCAGCAGTTTGAAACCACCAGGAAGAAAGATGAGGCTTTGTACTTGTGTAGAGAGATGGGAAACCCACAGGCATAGATCTGTTGTGTCCTATGAGGTCATTATGATTCGGGAGTGACTTGAGAGCAGTGAGTTAGTTTTATGAAACTTTACATAGAGTCTCTGAGTTGTACTTGACTTGACGGCAGTGGATGTACCTGAGTATCCACCAGCACCTTTCGATTCGGAATACTTCCATCTGTGGGGAAAGATGCCCCACTTATCTTTTATAGCCAGTCACCTTTTTCACCTACCCTATCCCTATCCTGGCAACTATTAATATATTACCTACTTTAGAAAAAGGTTGTCACATGAAAAATAACATCCAATGAAATCAAACAATATGAAATTTTGGGATTGACTTTTTTCACTCAACACAACTCCCAGAAATACATTCAGCCATCAAAATTATTCCCTAACTGATAGGTTGTGTCATACCCTCATGGCATTGTGGTTACAAGATGAGCAGTTCCAAAGCAACAGCCACTCTGCAGGAGAAAGAACAGGTGTTCTGTTCCCATAAATAGTGACAGTCTCAGAAATTCCTGTAGCGTCATTATGAGTCAACATTGACTTCGGCAGTGAGCTTGGTTTTGTTCATCTATTCATCTGTTGAAGGACACTTGGGCTGTTTGCAATTTGGGTCATTTGGAATAAAACCGATGTAAACATCTTTGTATGGAATTTTGTGTAAACAACAGTTTTCATAACCCTGTGATGAGTGTCCCAAGCTGCTAAGGCCCTGTCTAGTGATGGATACACATTTAGTTTCATAAGTTGCTTTTCCACACTGACTTATTATTTTACATTCCCACCCGTGATATATGACATCTCATTTCTTTTCTTCCTCACCAGTATTTGGTGGTGTTTTTTGTTTGCTTGTTTGTTTGTATTGGAGTCGTTCTGTTAAGTGTGTAGTGATATCTCATTGTGGTTTTATTTTTTTTAATTTTCCTGAATATTAATGATACCAACCATATTTTTATGAGCCTACTTACTATGAAATTTAATTTTTGAAGTTGAGAAAAATCTTTGAAGAATATTGGAGTAGCAAAGTTTGGAATGCATAAAGCATATAATATATTCATCAGAGTAGGAAACTCTGAGAGTGCGGGGCTAGAGAAGACTAACTTTGCAAGGTAAACAAGAAAAAGAGGATAGACACACAAAAAAAGAGTCCTAAGGTTAAATGGGTTTTAGAATTAAGGACTACTTTTCACCTTAGATGATTCTGAAACATGGGCCCATGCATGTGACAGCATGGACCCTCCTGAGCCACAGATCTTCATTTATTTATATATTTTTGAGCCTTGTACTAGTCCGGTATTGAAGGCCTCATTCTCACATGCTTGCCTTTTTATTTTCCACTCAACTGCAATTGTTATAGATAGAAAGGCTCAATAGGGTTTATGATGTTGATATTGTATTATTCAATTTATTTTTTTCAGGTAGTGGGTGGCAAATAAAATTTTAAGGTCATTATTTTAAAATAAAGATTAGACAGATTTTCTTTTAAAAATCATTTTCTCGTTTCCTTGGAAAGATCGCAAGTTTACTAACACTGGGTCTACCTTCTGTATTTAAAGGGTATTATGGGCATGCATAGCGCAATATTTAGACCCCGAACTTAGTTTAAATACCAAACTCACCCACATCCACTATAATTGAGTCAATTCTGACTCGCAGCGACTCCACTGGGCAGAGTAGAACTTTCCTTTGGATTTCTGGGCTGCAAATTTTCATGGGAACAGAAAGTCTCATCCACTACACCTCCAGGGATCCCAAACTATTAACAGTTAAGAGTGATAACAACAATAAGTTGACAATGTTTTATATCTTCCCTGCTTTATTTGTTGACTTCATGTGTCTATAGCTCTGTATTTGGGACTGTCCATTTTGCAGAACATCGATATTTAAATCGCAGCCTAGCTTCAGATCCCCCACTGGCTCTGTTGAGTCAACTCTGACTTAGTCAACTTTAGTCTCCAAAGGTTGCTCCATAAGGTTTTCCGAGGCTGAATTTTTTGGAAATTGATTTCTAGGACTTTCTTCCAAGGTATCTCTTTGTGAACTCAAACTTTCACTATTTCAGTTCTGCTTGGATCACCGAGGGGTTCTGGTACTTTTATCAACTCTGATCAAATCATATTGTAAACTGGGAATTCTAAACCCATTGGGGCTGCAGCTGCTGTGCTAGGTAAAACCCTCTGAGGCACAGACCCCTGAAGGGTTCTTTCTCTCCAAACTTTACTAGATTTTTCCTGATCTGATGAGGTTTTTGTCACTACTCTTCTGAAGAAGGTCAGTCTGCCTTGGAAGGAGAAGAATTGTCTGTCTGAACTGAATTGGGCATAACCCCTCCTTTCCCATCAGGTATTAATATTAAAACTTTAGGTTCTATCTCTAGATGTTGATGTTATTTATTCCCCCCCACTATGACATGCACGCGCTAAGCTGTGTAATTTACAATACTTCCCAGACATGGCCTATTTCCATTTTCTATTTTTTCATGGTAACTAATTTATTCCCTTTTCTTTTCTACTCCTTTTCAGTATTCAAAACACATGAATAGCTAACTTTTTCTTAAAAGTGAAATGATGTCAGAATATAAACTGTAGTGTTGACTTTGCACAGATATGGTGCTTTTTAACTATATACTACTATTATTTGGTTGTATTTTGATATCCCACCAGAGACAGACTATAAATAAGTCTTCTTTAAATCTTAGAATAAAATAGTAGAGTAAAATAACTAGTCATTTATTTCATAGTGCCCTTTGTTGACCTTTCCCTTAATTTAGACAGTTATTCTCAACCTCCTACTTGTACATTGAAATTATCTGGAAAGTTTTAAAAACAAGATTAAATTGTACATCAGACCATGCTGCATGCCTCTCTCTATGGGCTTTTTAATAGCTTCTTATTACAATTAATAGGATTCAAACTCTTTTATGTTATTTTTAAGTCCCTGCATGATCTTGTACCTCTAACACCAGAATTTGTTATTTTTCTTTCTTCTATATTCCATCCTTTCATTTCCCATTATCACTATAAAAAATTTGGATATAAAAATCATCACTGCAAAAAACTTGACTCTTCCTATTATATGGTCTCAGACTAACACCTTTTCAGTGACCTACCTGTCTATGTACATGGACCATCCATTAGATTTTTCAATGCAGTTTCATACTTATTTGCCACTTTCTGTATCAGCTGCTTCATGCCAAATAACAAACTGCCATTAAATTAGCAACCTAAGATGATGGAGGGTCCCTCCCACTTGCTTTACTAGATAGACTTTCGGGTTTGGACTCGTTTGGCTGATTTATTGACCGCCCTGTGGTCAGTTGGCATGTGCAGGGTCTATAATGGCCTTATTCCTATATCTGATAGTGGTTCCTGGAAGCTTTCAAGTGCAGGAAGAGAGCAAGTTTCAGCCCATCAGTGTTTATAAACCTTATTTGGTTTCATATTTATAACTTATTGTAGACCCAAGCAAATCTCTTGGGCAACCCTCATTCAAAAAAGGCAAGGAGACAAGAATGTGGAAGCTATTCAGATAAGAATAGTGAGTTTTGTTTTAAATGTGGAGCATTCAGAGACTTGAACTTCTTCACTTCAGTGCTTTACTGACAAATGTTGGAACATGAGGCTTAAGAGGTTCAGCAGTTTGTAGACGTTTAGGTAAGGATATCTTCTCTTTCTGTTTTATTTGGGGGCATCACTGCCATCTGGTGATGGGAGTAGGAGGCCCAGTCTTGCTCCTGTAGAGCTGCTGCTGGATTTGAACCTCCAACCGCAGTCCCGTGCACAACGACTGCACTACCGGGGCTCAGCTACCTTCTCTTTCTGAAGAGTAGCATAAGAATATCTCATTCAGGGTTCTTTATAAGTGGTGGTTTCTTTTTTTTGGGGGGGGGGTGGGGGGAAGGTATGTGTATCAAAGCATACATGAATTTCTACATGTCCAATTCATTGGTATTTGTTATATTCTTCAAATCATGTCACTTTTTGTGATACCATTTCATTGTTTCACAAACATCAACACAAGCTCACTGGCCCCCATAAAGGTCGCATTAAAGCAGCCGAGTGTTTTTCAAAAGAATGCAGTGCTCATGTCAGACATTCTTTCCCGTATAAATTAAGCTATGCCTCAGAGATGACTTAAAGGACCATTCTAGTTTATGTTTTAAAATTTAAGGATTTCCTCAGTACTAGAGTCTCAGGGATCATCCAGTCTTATGGCTCTATCAAGTAGATCTTATGAAAATTTGAACTTCTGTTTCATATTTCTCCCCTTTTGATCAGATTTCCTCTATAAAATCTTAGATCAAACTATCCATTAATTATAACTGCAAACCCTTGAGTTCTTCTTATTGATTGATTGAGGAGAAAGCTGTTCGTGGATGCAAATGAGCAGATATTTTAGTCACCAGCCCTTCTTCTTTTGTAGTTTCTGGAGAAGAAACTCATTGTTGTAGCATGGAGAAGCATTCCCAAGGTTTCCATATGCCATATTTAGCTGGCTCTCATCTCCATTTGATTAGCCAACATCCCTGCATGAATCTGATACTATTCTATATAAACATGTCAAATTTGAAAATATAGATGAAAGCTATTTTAAAAGGAAAATATAGTATAACAAAAATGATTTCAGTAGAGGAAAATTATAAAATAGACAAATGACAATAGAAAGCTATATTTTATCTAGAGAGTGCCTCAACCCCAAATTTGCTCTTATTACTTTACATGGTGTATCTATCAAACTCTTAAATAAAATGACAAAACTTTACTTGTACTATAATATTAATTAAAGATGAGAAACTTCTATGTGCTTTCTATAAAGCATGTACAAAATTTAAATGCAATTTGATAAAGATTACACCAAAAGGGAAATTAACGACCAATTTTACTAATGAGAATTGATAGATGTAAAAATGTTTTAAAAGACTATAAACAAATGCAAACAGTATATTAAAATTAAGAAATTATTACCAAGAAGGTTTTATTAACAGCACAAAGGAATGTGCAATTTTAGACAGTTCATTTGTATATTTTACCATAATCAGAGATTGTGAGGAAAATGATTATTTTTATAAATATAGAAAAACATTTTGACAAAATTCAACACAAATACTTATGAAGAGGGCTAGGTGAAATAAGAATTAATGGGTAGTTCTTCAATCTATAATATAAATGGTGAGTGCACCTCATTCTCAAAATGTTCATCTTATTAAATGGAGAAACATTATAGGCTTTTAAATTATTGTCAGCTTAAAGAAAAGGGCACATCCTCTCTTCTCTTTAAGACTGTGCTAGAGGAATTATAGACGTCCTGGTGGTTATGTTTTAGGCCGCTAACTGAAAGGTCAGCAGTTCAAAACACCTGCCCCTCCATGAGAGAAAGATGAGGATTTCCAGTCCTGTGAATATTTCCAGTATCAGAAACCCACAAAGGCAGCTCCACTCAGTCCTATCGAATCACTGTAAGTTGGAAGTGATTCCATAGCAGTGAGTTTGATTTGAGGTGTTTTAAAATATAGATTTTATTAGGGGCTCTTACAACATTCAATACATCATTCATATTAAGCATATTTGTACACATGTTGCCATGTTCATCTACCTAACCTAATTGAACTCCCCCAGCATAAGCTCCTCTTTCCCTCTTTCCTCTAGTTCTTTATTTTTTTAAATTCCAACTCCCCATATCTCCCCTTTCCCCTTCTCCTCCCCCATGAACTCCCAATAGTTTACAAATTGTTATTACCTCTTCATATCTTACATTGTTTAATGTGTCACTTCACTCACACACATCCCCCGTTGTCCACACCCCAGAGAGGAGGTCACGTGTAGATCCCAAAAATTAGTTCCCCCTTTCTACTCCACCATCCCTCCACCCTCCCAGTGTCACCACTCCTCACTAGTCTCAAGGGACGAGCTATCCTAAATTCCCATGTTTCTGACTCCAATGTACACCCTCTGGTCTAGCCAAATCTGTCTGGCAGAATTGGGATAATGACAGTCTGTGGGAGGAAGCATTTGAGAACCAGAGGAAAGTTGTACATTTCATTGCTACTACACTGTACCTAGACTGGCTCATCTCCTTGCTGCAATCCCTCTGTAAGAGGATGTCGCTTCACTTATTGATGGGCTTTGGGTTCCCAATCTGAACTCCCCCTCTTTTATAATGATATAATTTTTAGGTCGTTGATACTTCATACCGGATCCCTTTGACACCTCATGGTCAAACAGGTTGTTGTGCTTCTTCCATGTGGGCTTGCTTCTTAGCAAGATGGCCACTTATTTACCTTTAAGCCTTTAAGACCCCAGACGCACATCTTTTGATAGCCGGGCACCATCAGCTTTCTTCACCACATTTGCCTATGCACACATTTGTTTTCTGTGATCATGTCAGGGTGGTGCACATCATGGAATGCCAGTTTAATAGAACAAAATATTCTTGCACTGAGGAAGTACCTGATGGAGGTCCAAAGCCCATCTGCTGTCCTAATTCTAAGCCTATAAGTATATGTATATTGATCTATTTCCCCATTATCAAATGAATATATGCACCTATGTATATGCCTGTGTTTAACCTCTATAAATGCCCCTTACTTCCCAGGTCTTTTCTCTATTTCTCTATACCTCCTCCCATCACACCATTGTGCTCAACCCCCATTTGGGTTTCAATATTTTCTCTCTGTTACATTAGTCTTAATCAATCCCTATCAGACCTCCCCCACCCACCCCGCCACCGATCCTGAACCACATGCTACTCACCCCATCCCTGGATCAGTCAACAGCAACCCCCTACATCCACCCTGGTACCATCAGTCCTGTTGTCCCCACCTCCAAACCACCCATCTAGTCCGCCCCATCCAGATAGACTGTAGAAAAAAACAACATTCTCAAAAAAGGGCATCCCATAATGAAGCAATCAAAGAAAAGAAAACAATGAAACCATCAACATAAACCCCCCAATATCCAACATGTACCTGTACATGCAAAAATACAAAGATGATAACAATATAAAAACCTACAAATAGTTTAAGGTCTGTTCATTGACTTCCAGGAGTGTCTCCTGGTTGAGCGGGATGGAGTGTCATACTCTGGTCACAAAGTATAGCTTTGGTGCTTGATCTGGAGCTCCATGTTCTGTCACACACCCTTAGTATTTTGGTGTGGTTGGGTCAGACAGGGTATAATCCTGACTCTGTTTCTCCATTGCTGACCCCAAAATGTCTTGGGTCAGTGAGGGTAGGTGAATTACATACTGGGGCCGGCCATATGGTCCTCTCTTTGTATCGGCAGTTCCGAGTAGGAATAGTGTCCTGAAAGCTCGGTGGGCCAGGATGCACTTCATTCTATCTTCCTCCCCATTCATTTACTCCCGTGTACTCTGTTCAGGTATATCTCTCTCCCCCAACATGGAGCTTCAATGCTGACCTCCAAGGCAAACTCCCCTAGGGGAGAGGCGGCTGCCTCTGTACTTGGAATTTGGGTTGTGCTCTCAGACCTCTCCACTGGTTCTCGGCTCCATTGCTTCATGTTGCATTCACATCCAGGCACACTGTATTTAAGTTTGGTTCCTGTTTTCCTGTGGAGATATAAAAAATACGCTCCCCATGGGTGGATTAGTACCCCATTCCCTCTCTACATAACACCATCTGACCCCCCACCTCCCAGCGTCTCACCCTAGTTGGCTACTATATGTAGCCCTGGATTTGGTCTGGCCCCAGCTGTACTACCTGACCTTATCCCAGAATTTTCTGTATACTGTAGATTTTTCCCGATGTCCTTTTTACATTTTTAAAAAATTATTATTAAGCTAACCTCAGCGAACTTATGTTGTACATGTCCTTTTGCACTTGGCTAACTTTGCTTAGCATGATTTTCTCCAGTTCTTTCCATGCGGAGATGTGCTTCATGTGTTCATCACTATTTTTCAGCGATGCATACTACTCCATTGTATGTATATACCACAGCTTATCCACTCATCAGTTGATGGAATTTTGGACTGGTTCCAGCTCCTTGCAATTGTGAACTGTGCTGCAATGAACATTGGGGCACAGGTGCCTGGTCATGGATTATTACTTGCCTCTTCTGGGTTTATGCCCAATAGGGGGATTGTTGGGTCATATGGTAGCTCAATTTCCATCTGTTTTATATATCGATTTCCATAGTGGCTGTATATACCTACAGGTCCACCAGCAGTAAATGAGAGTCCCTATTTCCCCACAGCCTCTCCAACACTTGTTGCTTTCTAATTTTTTGAATTGGGCTATCTGTGAGGGTGTTAGGTGATATCTCACTGTTTTGATTTACATTTCTCTTATGGCTAATGATTGGGAACATTTTCTCATTTTTTAAAAATATAGATTTTATTGGGGGCTCTTACAGCTCTTATAACATTCAGTGCATTGTTCGTATTAAGCATACTTATACACATGTTACCACATTCATCTACAAACATTTTCTACTTGAATCCCCCCCAGCATAAGCTCCTCTTTCCATTTCCTCTAGTTCTTTTTTTTTAATTCTAATTTTGCGTATTTTCCCTTCTCCCTTTTCCTCCCCCAAGAACTCCCAATAATTTACAAATTGTTATTACCTCTTCATATTGTACACTGTCCAATGTGCCACTTCACTCACCCCCCCCACCCCCCGTTGTCCACACCCCATGGAGGAAGTCACATGTAGAGCCCAGAAATTAGTTCCCCCTTTCTACTCCACCATCCCTCCACCCTTTAGGTATCACCACTCTCACACCACTCTCACTCGCCCTGAAGAGGTCATCTATCCTGAATTCCCCATGTTTCTGGCTCTTTACATTATTAATAGCTTAAAAGAAAATGACCAGTTCAGCAGCCCTGAGTAGGTCAGGAGCACAGATCTGTGCTAAAGAAGCCAAGGCTTCTTTATGAATGATCATTCCAAATTTGGGGGATAGAAAATGAAAAATATTCTTGAGCATCTTCTACTCAAAACAACACAACTATAAAGGACTGCTGGGATCATACTACAAAAAATGATGACCCAAAATGGACCAATTTGGGGCTTGATAAGGATAGTTAGTAACAAATTGAAACATATACAGTATGTTTCAATCAGTGCAGTGCCCATTCTAAAATTGAACATGAATATGAGCAAGCCTAATCTAATTGCTGGTAAGAAAGAGGAGACTTACTACTCCAGTAAAGAGTTCCAATTTCAGGAACTCAGAGGGGGCAGTTCTGCGCTGTCCTATAGGATTGCGAGGAGTCCAAATCAAATCGATGGTCATGAATTTGGTTTCTAAATATAACCACTATACTATCAATTTGTATTAAGTCATAGATTGGATGACCATAGCTATTGACCCCACAAGAAAATGATCAGCAAAATCCATGAAATAAGAAATGGCCAGGACATTTGATTCGGTTTCATCAACTCTATCATTTGCAAGCTGGGTGTCATGGTAGATGCAGGGAAAACCAACAGAGACACGAGGTGTATTAAATAATTGTAGTTAATGTACAAACCTTGCTTGACTTAATACGTAAGCATATTAATTGAGTTAATATTCAAATAAAGAAATGACGACTAAAAAGAAGCAAAATCAGGGTCATTAGAACACAGACCATATTTTTGATAATGTTAAGGAATTTACTGTTGTCTATTTCTAAGTTGCTGCTATCATGATTATGTTAAAGAAAGAATTCTTGTCGTTTAGGGTCATAAAAAAAGTTGTATTAGAAATGATTGTGTATCTGGGATTGCCTTCAAAATCATCTGAGGTATGTTGAAGTGAAGTGGATAAGAGAAATGAGATGGGCCAATAAACTGGTGGTGGTGAAGTTGGGTGGCGGGTATATCTGAGTTCACTACATGTGTGTGTGCTTTTTAGTTTCTTAGGGAAAAAAGAGAAAAATATTTATTAAAAATTAGAAAGTCACATGTTCTCTTTTCCAATTGCTTTTTGCCTTGCATGGTAGTGTGTCACTCCCTCTTATTTTTATCATCAAAAGGAAAAATCAGGAAAAGAGTAAGACTAGCTAACCATGTTCACTAACTTTCTATCAGAGCGATTTATATTCTCCCCAACCACTTTAAATGTTTCTTGTTTCCTTTAAAGCAGAATGATTTAAAAGCACTTTCCATAGCATATTCAACATTATTTACTAACATTTTAAGTGATATCCAAAGTATTACTTCTTCCAAAATTTGTTTTCTGTAGTCTTCTTAAGATGAGCATGTTTCTGCAAGACTTTATCATTTAAAAAAAATCATTTTATTTGGAGCCCCTACAGCTCTTAATCATAATCCATACATACGTTCACTGTGTGTCAAGCACATTTGTCCATCCATTGCCCTTATCATTCTCATAACATTTGTTTTCTACTTAAGCTCTTGGCATCAGCTCCACATTTTCTTTTTTTGTTGCTTGTTTGCACTTCCCCTCAGTCATATCTGTATGTTCAGTGTGCATCACTATTTGTGGTCTCTACCACCTACAGCATTGGCAGCTGAAACCCAGTCACTTCATGGGAGAAAGATGATGGCATGGGGTTGGTTTAACTAATATTCATAGGCATTATCCAAAGGTAACTTTTATTATTTGAAACAAAAGCAACTTCAGCACTGTCCCACTCACATGCTATTGCCTCAAGACGATGGGTAGGTAGCTGCTGGGGAGAGAACATATCAAAACTGCTGATGATAAATAAGAAAAGGAAATGGAATGTGTGACTAATTGCTCTGAGATGAGAATGGAGGGTTTTGATCAAAGACGCAATAGAAGAAAGCTGATCAGAAGGAAGAAAATGCAGACTGGAATTTCAAAATATTGTAGCACCTAGATTTTCTAGAATCGTGGAGATAGGCTGAACCCTTGTAATTATAGTCTCAAGGTAACCTTCAACCTTAAACCCCCCAAAATTACCTAGAATCTTCTTATAAAATATGTGTAGCTTAGCATTCCAGCTGCTGTATGAAATCAAAACTTGATCCCGTAATTTCCATGCAAGCCAAGCTGGGACATCATGGCTGCAGATGACAACCCACCTGCAGCACTACCTTCCTATGTCGCTTTGACCTGCTCAACCTACAAGACTTTGTTCTCTTCCTTCATTTCAGGCTTAGAGAATTTCAAGTCCAGCTTTCTATAAATCAACTCTATGCTGCCTATCAAGGAACTATGCCCCCTCTATCTATAAATTTCATTTTATGGTATTATACTTAAAAGTTCCAAAAATAGATATAGAAGATTCATAAGAATAAGTAAATGGCATATATCTTGAACTAACATCCCCAAAAAGAGAAATAAAACATTAATAACAGTAATAATGCTAAGTAATGGGTATATATTTTAGCTCTATATTTATAGGATTACATTAAGACCAAAATCTCATTTAATAAATCCACTTACATATAATTCAAGTATGTAAGTAGCTCTATCATATGAGGCAATTCATTATGTGATTTTTAACCATGCAATGAACTCTCTGAAAGTTTATAATATCTTAGTACACACACACTTACATAAAACTATCAGCATGCAAATGCAAAAGTAAGTATATAACCTGGCAAAGTAATAATGATCAAATGTACAATTCTAAATAAGTATGAATGAAAAATAACGAAATTGCACACCTACTGCCTTCCGGCAAATGAAGCACAAACTCTTAGGGAGTTTGTCATATAAATAAGGACCTAATCCTTTTCAAACCACATGAGTCAGGCTTCGCTTCCAATACTCATGCCTCAGAGTTTACAGCGAGCTTTATTAAAATTGTATTACTATGAGAGATCAAGCACACAGTTTCTGTAAGGATTGTAGGAGAGCAGGCTCTCTGCTTTATTATGAAATAATATACACTGAGAATTTTCCTCTAACATTTGCCTTGGTCGTAGAACTAAATTCAAATGTGTCAATTTGCATATCATATTTTTACTCAGTTTATCTCTTGATTGTCACCTAAGAATTTATTTAAGTCATTTTCAACTTTGATTTCTGTACAAACCTATACTTAATCAATGATTAAGCATCAATATAATCAATATAATGCTTGTTGTTCATTTTTGCTGGTTAGACCTTTGTTTAAGGGAAAAATATAATGTGCACTTTTAAGGAGTGGGTACAGAATACAAAATTGTGTAGATTGATCTTATCAATGAATGCTGATGAATATACTGTAGTTGAATGATCCAAGTCATAGCTTAATAGATATATTAACCTATATATAGATGTATCTATAGAGAAATGTATATATAGATGTGTGTGTATATGTATATACACATACACACATATATTTAGTAGCTTTCTGAATGCCTCTTTCACTATATATGAAGTCAATTGGGGCTACGGAAGACCAGAAGAACTGGGTCAAGATGAAGCAGCAGTATTTGGCATGAGGAAAGGGGTAGAAGCCCTATGGGAGGATATTTCAGGGATGACAGCACATCTAACCCATCTGAGGGCTGGGCAAGCTGACTCTCAAGTGTCAGGCAGCTCTTTGGGTAGGTACAGGTGGCTCTGAAGTAAAGTTGAAAAAAATGAAAGGATAGTCAGGTAATGGTGATTCCATGTGTTTGTGAAAATACACTTAAGGCTCTTTGAAAATGTTTACATTGCTGTGAGGGACAGGGTTGTCTTTTCCATCTCAAAAGTTTGCCAATTCCTAATCCATTCCATCCATCCCAGTTGCTTGAATTCTCTTCTCTTTCATGGAATCTCTGCCCAATGATTTCTAAATGATGCTTGACAACTTCAAGGTCAAAATATTATTCCTTTACAGTGATTCATTCTAATGAAATATTTGAGCACTTTGTTGATTGATTTTAATTCTATGCTTATTTGATACCACCCTTTTTGGAGTTGAATATTAAAAAGCCTTTGTTTTACATTTAATTTGTTTGCATCATTCATAAAATGTGGCATTTAGATATGAACTCCATACTCTGAGTTAACCCAGGAACTTTATTTTGAATAGCATCAGAAATAGAGCTGGGACTACACCAGGGGTAGGAATTGAGTCCTAGCTATTAATGATAATTATGGTGACTACCCAAAGGATACATGAACAGGGAGAAACTGAGGCACAGCTGAGTTAGTCTCAAAGCTGATGATATACTTAAGGTTTATTGTGCCAATTTGGAGAATAAATACATGTGGGATTAATTGAAGGGCGGAGAAATAAATGGCTCCATGAGCCTTGCTGGCCTTTCTTGTTCTCCGGTCTCTTACTCTCTGATGGTGGGACCAAGGTGCAGCTGTCTTAGCCAGTTCCCTGCTTCAGTTGGCAAGGTTCACTTCCTGCGAGACATTCCTGAGGAGAAGCCTCATACAGCCCTGCGTGCTGGAGCAGCTTTGTGGAGGCCCCTGCCAGTGCTGAGATGGGACACACTCACTGATTCGGCTTTCCTCCTGCATTCTTGGCATCATTGTGTGTTTTTTGTGAGGTTCAGGAAGACTTTGTAGATTGGTGTTGGACATGTGGGCAAATGTTGGACTTTATGTGAAGGGACAGCACTGTGTTGGGATGCTTTCTTAATGTACACTTACCCTTGTTATAAAACTCTGTATTATACATTTATGGTTTTCTGTGGATCTTTCTATAGTCTACTCAGACTAGCACAGCTGTTATGGAAACTGAAATCAGGAGGTGATTTCAGCTCTGCAGGTCTTTTGAGTCCTATGGGGTATATAGTGTTCCATAAATTATCATTCTCAGAGTCTTACAATAATGTTCTGGAACTCTTAAACAGTGAGACAGGAGAAAAAGCACCATGATCAAATAGTTCCTTGCTTATTAGCATATGAGGCAAACACATTTTACTAGTTTAACTAAACTGTTGTTAATTATAAGAATAATCTAGGTGATATTTTTGATTTAAGGCTTAAAGATTACCTTGGGATAATTATCATTACGAGAGTTCATCCAGCCTCTACAGTTCTAGAAAATCTGGGATCCATAATACTTTGAAATTCCATTTTGCATTTTCCCTGTTAATAATTATTCTTCTATAGGATGATCTCATTGCAATTAGGCACATAGTCCATTTCCTTTTCTTATTTATAGTCAGCAGGTTTGATATGTTCTTCACCCAGCAGTCACCTGCCTATTATCTTGAGGCTATAGCAGGTGAGTTGGACAGTAGAGCAATTACTTTTTTCAATGAATAAAAGTTAACTTTGGTCCCTCTTATGGATTTAAGTCAAGCCAACTCTATGCCATCAAGTCTTAGTGGCCCTGTAGGACAGACTAGAATGGCATGTTAGGGCTTCTAGGACTATAAATCATTATGGGACCTTCTTTCTCTGAGGAGCAATTGGTGAGTTTAAAATGTTGACTTATGTTTAACAGCCCATGACACCACCTTGGATCCTTCCAGGATAAAAGAGTGCACTACATCTGCCAGACTATCTTGCATCCATATTTTGTAATAGAGCAATTTAACATAGGAGAATAAACATCACAGAGTTTTTTCTATTGATTTCTTGGCTACCATCACATAAGTTTTTGTTTCATTATGATCCCTGTATGCAACCAAATATTGCCTGGTTCTGTAACCGTTTAAAGATTGGACTTTTGTAATTTACTGGATTTTCACTGCTTGAGTTTTGGAGGTACATTGACAGGCCTGTTTTCCTCAACTAACCATAATGTGGAAATGTCATTAAAATCTGTTCAATGTCATAGCAATATACAAGTGCCCACTGACAGACACACAAGTATTTTGGTCAAGAGTCAAACAAAAGGTCTTTTGCATGAAAGATAAGAATTCTGCCACTGAACCAAGTAGAAGACACTTGACACTATAAAATTATAAGCCAAATTTTAAAATCCTTGAATGCTAGTTTTTGAGTAAGAGTATATTATTTCAAATATGTGAAAATGTTCACATATTCCAACAGTGAAGGAGTCCCCAAAAATATGCCCAAGATTTTTCATGGAAGAATTATAAAATCTGGATCTTGAGTCTTTACTTGGATTAAAAAACAACAGTAATATGATATTGTGTTTATTAGTCTTCATTAGGGCTGTGTTTTGGCTCACTAAGACAGTGGATCTCAACCTCTGGGTCACCACCCTTTTGGGGGGTTGAACGACCCTTTTACAGGGGTCATCTAAGACCAAGGAAAACATATTTCCAATGGTCTTAGGAACCAAGACACCACTCCTTTTTCCCGCTCCATGTGGGTCCACCCACATGCAGACATGTCCACCTATGAGTACCCAGCGTGAAGACTGTTACCATGTAACTACACCATACTTGAAGACAAAGTTTCATTTATCTGTAATTAGAAAAAATATTTCACAATATATAATTACGTATGGTTTTTATGATCAGTCTTGATGCTTTAATTATGTTCAATTTGTAACAATGAAAATATATCCTGTATATCAGATATTTACATCATGATCCACAATGGTGGCAAAGACTACAGTTATGAAGTAGCAACAAAAATAATTTTATGGCTGTGGGGGTCACCACAACCTGAGAAACTATTAAAGTGTTGCGGCATTAGGAAGGCTGAGAACCACGGCACTAAAGAAAAGAGAAGTGGTGCTTATTGTACGAAGTAGGCTTCCATAGAAACATGTGGGTGGAGTTAATAAGGTCACAGCTTCATTGGAGGGCAACTGAGATAAATACTTTCTGATGCTGGCTTCCCAACTCTCTTCCTCCCTGGCGATCAGAACAGCATGCTGCTACTTGAGCTAGTTTTTTCCTTCAACTGTGTGTTGACGACCTGTGGACTGAACCAACCCATGGATCTGGTAGCTAAAGCTTAAGACACTTTTGAGGCCTGCTTCGATATGTTGCTGATGCGTACATTGTGTGAGCTTGATTTCCAAATCCCATCAGAACATGCTTTCCCAAACTCCCTCCCTATTGACTGTTGCCGCTGACTGCCTGAGGGCAGACTCCCTGCTGTCCGCTTCACTGATCTTGAACCCTAACTCAAGAGAGTTAAAGGACTTTCAGTATATCAATCGTTTTTAGAAAGTGAAATGAACTGAGCCCTCTGTACTACTGTGTGGAATAATTAGCCATTATTTTCTTTCTCACTATAACAACCTATCCATATATATGTATATATACATGTATAAGTATGTATATAATATGTGTCGTACGTGTCTTGGTTTTGTTTCTCTTGAAACCCTGCCTAACACAAGGGACATGCTTTCATTTTATATATTTAAAATTTTTACAACCTTATTTAACAGAAATTTCAAAATATGAACTTACGGTTTTTTGGTCCACCCTCTACCTAGTTTCAATATAATTTTGAAGCTGGCATTTCCTTTGATTTCTTTCAGGAAAAGAATTATGCTCTTTGATTTAAACCATGGTCAAAAGCACTTTTGTCGCCCTCAAAAGGCTTAAGTAATATTCCTTTCAAATGTTCTTTGAGTTTGGTACACACACACACACACACACACACACCACGAGCATGCGCCTAAAGGGTAAAGATCAAGGTTGTAGGGTAGATGAGGTAAGGTTTCCCAAGAAAATATCCTGGAAGAATGAGCACGTGTTTTGCGTGATGAAACAAACAAACAAAAACCTCAGTGCCGCTTTCCTGAATATTTTCTCATTAATGAAAATGTCCAATTTCTTAAAACTTCTTCAAAACAGGGCCCGACAGTTGTCTATGTCTTTTCTGAAAATCAAAATTGTCTCTTTGAGGGAGGATGTTTTTAGCAACAGTTTCAATAACTTTTAGCTGAGTTCTATGCTTTAATTTTAATTATCTGCAGCTCCTCCTGAATGCCACTGTGTTGGTAAGACATTGTTTTGAACGCAACTAAAGAGACAAAGATAAGAGCATTGCTGAGAGAACTTAGCCTACAGCCGTCTCCTTTCACAGAGCAATGTTGAAACACATTTTGTTTGGAATAAACCCTTGCATATGTGAACTGCAATATTAATAGCAATTTTTCCTTTTTCTCATATATCTCTCAAAAACTCACTGCCAACGAGTCAATTCTGGCTCACAGCGGCCTTATAGGACAGAATAGAACTGTCCTGTGGGTTTCTAAGGAGAAAGTCTCATCTTTTGCCTATAGAGCAATTAGTGGTTTTGAACTGCTAGCCTCCAGATTAACAGGCCAATGAGTAACACTCTTTCATACACCTACATACTGTCAAACTATCCCACTGACTTTCCCTCATCTGTTCCATCTGCATGTCTACGTGTGGCAGTTAGCTTGCATGTCAAGTTGACCCTGGCCTGGGTGAAAGTGTGGGTGTAGAGTCTCACCTAATTAATCAGGTCACAATCTGAAGTTGCTTCCTTGGTGGTGTGGCTTTTTCTCGATGGATGAGTGTGACACATTTTCTTCCTCTCTCTGGCACTTGGCCTTCCTCCACACTAGGACTCTGTGTCCACCACGAGGGGTGGCCCCATGTGGGCAGCCCTATCCTGGGTGTGGTTATCCTGTTGTCTTCCCACCAACCTTAGGTCCACACGACTCTGCACCCACCAGCCTGTGATCTCCAAGCATCCCGTTTCTCCTTTGCATCATTGGCCTGCAGCTAGGTGAGGCTGAAGAGTGCTCTGGTTAGCACTGGGTCTATGGACTTGAGTTGAACTGGGTTGGATGCCATCTTGATAAAAAACTACTCCTTTACATAAAGTTCTTTCTCATTCATATATAAGTGTGACTGGTTTTGTTTCTGTAGACAACCCACCTAACAGTTTGTATCCACTTGTAAGTTCCTGTTATTACTCTGAATTTAAGGATTGTGGAGATGATACTTTTTACCACTGTTCTCTTTAATCCCCATTTCTCCACCCAGTTTCTCCCTTTGTCTTTAGCATTTTGTGCTGACCCTTTTCTTATGGTATACTGATTCCCTTTCCCTTCCCACAAGTTACTGCATATTTAGCCTCCTGCTTATAATTTACTATCTCTCTACCTCCTACCCGGAGGAATGTGCCCTTTCTTCACCTAAGGAATCTTCACAAAAGGGTTCTTTCTGTGTGTAAACCTGCCCATGACTTTGTATAGCAGTGGTTTCATGCCACGTTTGTCCTTGGGCAAATTTTACTCAGCATAAGTCCTGCGGGGTCACCCATGATATGTGGTGTTATCTTTCATGCTGCATGGAATTCCATTGTGTGTCTGTTCCATAGCTTATCTGTTGATGAGTATGTAGGTTGCTCCATCTTTTTGCTATTGTTACGAGTACTGTCGTGAAGTTAAACCTAACAAAACACACTACCATCAGGTGGGTGCTGACTTATAGTGATTCTTTAGGGGAGTGGTTCTCAACTTGTGGGTTGTGACCCCTTTGGGGGTCAAACGACCCTTTCCCAGGAGCTGCCTGGTTCATAGTAGTCACAAAATTACAGGAGTAGCAATGAAAATAATTTGATGGTTGGGGACATGGGAGTCACCACAGCATGAGGGATGGTATGGAAGGGTCGCAGCATTAGGAAGGTTGAGAAGCAGTGCTGTAGTATAAAGCAGAACTGCCCTGTGAGTTTCTGTGACAGCCAGTCTTCATGGGAGCAGAATGTCCCACCTCTCTCCCTCAGAATAGTTGGTGCTTTCAAATGTCAGACCTTGTGCATGGCAGCCCAATTCATAACCTCTAGCCAACATGACACTTTTAATTTGTTAATTTCTTTAAGGTAAACTCATAGTAGGATTGCTGAATCACATGGTATTTCTATGAGGGGGGGGGCTTCAAAAATGTGTGGGAAAATTGAGTTGAAAATTAGTGGAATTTTTCCATGAATGCTTTGAAGCAGTCTAATCATTCCAATTTTTTAAAAATCATTTTACTGGGGGCACATATATTGTTTTTCACAATACATAAATACATATATTGTGCCATGCTTCTTCGCATGCCTGCTGCTGCCATCATTCTCCAAATATCCATTTTTCCACTTGAGCCCTTGACATCAACTTCTCATCTTTTCACTTCCCTCCTTGCCCCCCACTCCCCCACCAACCCTCAATACCTTATGCATTATTATTGTTTTGTCATAACTTACATGAATGAGGGGGAGAGCAGAGTGAGGACCTAAGGCCCACCTGTGGGTAATTGGACACCCTCTTACAAGGGAGTCCTTGGGAGGAGACAGGCCAGTAAGGTGCAGTGAGGTGGCGAGGAAGCATACAACTTTCCTCTAGTTCCTGAAGGCTTCCTCCCCCCAACTATCATGGTCCCAATTCTACCTTACAAATCCAGCTGGACTGCAGGAGGTACACTGGTAGAGATAGGAAATGGAAATATGGGGAACCTAGGACAGGTGAACACCTTGGGATCAGTAGTAAGAGTGGAGCTACTGGATGGGTGGAGGGAAGGTGGGGTAGAGAGGGGAACCAACTGCCAGTTCCAATTTTTAAGGAAGAGCCTTATTAATTGTCACAGTGGATGCAGGATTCTACAAGTTCCCGAAGCAGGTTAAAAAGGTTCTAATCTTTCCAAAGGGTCATCAGGATGGACTGTTTTCTGTTTCTTTACATTTTGCTATTAATGCTGACACCTTATAGTTGTTTGGATTCACATGGCTTTTCTGACCGATCATTGCAAGCATCTCCTGATGCATTTGGGGGGCCACCTGAATGTCTCTTTGGTGAAGGGCCTGTTCATGCCTGTGTGCTTTTCTTATTGAAGTCCTGAAGATTTCTGTAAATTTTAGAGACAAGTCTCTTCTTCAGTATGCCATTACAACATATTTTTCCCAGTGTGTGAGTTATTTTTTACTCTTGGTGAAATCTTTTGATGCATACAAATATTTAATTTTGATGAGGACCAAGATATCTGTTGGTCTGACTCATCTTCTCTTTTGTATGCATTTGTTAGTTAAGTTTGATGGTATATAAAGGGGCTTCAAAATACATGAAAAAATGGAATTAAGAGTTGACGAACTTTTGCCATTAACTTTTTAAAGTCTCCTTGTATTTCTGGGTTTGTTTTTTCTATTTTCTTTTGATGATCACTATAAATTTATGTTTCACATTTAGGTTTTTGATCCATCATTAGTTATTTTAGTTATAAATATTCAGAAGATAGAGATTTTGTTTTATCTTTCTGGAAAAGGATCTCTAGTTTGGGCACAACCATTTAAAAATTTTAATAGTTTTATTGACATATAATCCACATACTATACAATTCAATGGTTAAAACATATTAAAAGAAGTTGTGCAATCATCACCACAATAAATTTTAGAACATTTTTTTCATTCTGTACTCACTAGGATCAGCACCACGCTTCCTCAACTTCCTCTGCCATAACCCTGAAAAAATAGTCCTCCAGCTACTGTCTTTATAGATTTACCTATCATGGATTTTATAGACAGAAAAGCAGACATACACACAGAAACAAACAAGTAAGCATATCCTAAGAAAAATTACAAATCAAGTCAGAAAAACACTCAATCCAAAGGAAAACATAAATAATAAAAGCTAGAATAAATTTTAAGTTAGTCAAATGGGAGAACATATAATAAGGTGTTAGATTTTAACTGAACTGCATCAGCATTTACCCACTTTCCAATACACTCTGTCTGATAGCGAGACTATTCAAAGTCTGTTCAATGATTAGAAGAAATTTTCCAGAGGCTTAATCCATGTAGGGACCCAGCAAATTGATTTTGAAATTTCACTGTCATCCATAGCCTTCTACTAATTAGGTGCTCAGAATTTAAGCTCTAACACAGTACCCTCCTCTGGTCTTGGATTTTATTCTTTATAATCCTTGGATAACACGTTGATGTGCCAATTAGTCTTGGCTGACATCTGAGATGACTGCTTATTTTAAGAAAAGCCTTTTAAGACCCCAGACACTAGTTTTTTTTTTTTTTTGTATCTGAGCACCACCTCACTTCTTCACTATACTCTTTCTTTCAATCTTCCTCTCTTTTTGTGTGGCATTGTTTTATTAAGAGGCCTTATTAGTATTTTAAACAGTGGTAAACTAAAGCTTAAAAAACACATTATGTATAATTAGACAAGCACTCTTAAATCTTCTAACTGCTCTTATAAAAACAATGCATAATATTTTAACAAAATTTAAAAAATTAAAGCAAACATTTTTATTTCTACATAAACTGTTTTTTTTTCGCCTTATCTTTTGCTAACTTTCAGCAATTCTGGCTGGATAGCTTTATCTTCAATTGGTATCTCCTCAACTGTCTTGATATTGGCCAGTACGTGATCATATTCTTTTAATCCTTGCCACCATTGACCTAATGTGGCATGGTGTCTTGGTATTTGACAGATCTAGTTTGGGAACCTCCAAACAGCTGTCAATTGCTCTCTGCCAAACATACATCTTTAGTTTTAAAAGTGCCCTATTCAGCACACAGCTTCAAGCGTTAAGTTATAGTTTGGATCTAGCACCTTCTCCATATCTTAAAACTTTTTCATATCTCTTTGTGACCATTTCCAAGTTATGGGATTAAAAAATATGCATTTCAGTGTTTTAAAATTTTCTGTTATCCTTCAATTCTCCATCTTCTGCAATCATGCACAATTTGGCAGATGTTTCTCTTGGAAGAGTACATCCGCATGGAACAAATTTTTCGTCATCTCAAATTGTAACTTCAATTAAGGGTGATAAAGTTAAAAATTGACATGACATGACTTTGAAGTATTTGCATAGGCTCTGCATGTGAATCTGTTCACAATGAAATCTTCTGATAATAGTGAAAAGCTTCTGAACATTTGGCTGATTGTAGTGAGTAAAAAAGTTGAAATACCAACCATAAAATGAGGATTTACCTCGGGTTGTGAATGTCCTTGCTCATTGAGGGGGAAGAGAAGCAGGGCAAACTGTTGCTGCAGCACCATATTCAATTGCTTGTGGTAATTGCATAATTTCATGTCGACTTGGTGAATAAGTGTTGGGGTGTATTAAGCAAGTCCCACAGGCTGATGATGCCACCTTGTGGGCATGGCTTTCTCATGAGAATTCTGAGAGCGTCCTCTTTCCCTGGAGGTGGATCTCTCTCTCTCCCTCTCTCTCTTCCTGTTGAGGAGTCACACTCAAAGAGCTGGAGAAGTCACATGGAGACCCGCAACAGCTTCCGCTGCCACTGGACCCACAAGACCCGGCACCCATTGGCCTGTGATTATCCTGCGTTTTGCCTCCTCAGCTGTGGCTGTCTGAGTCTGAAGGAGGAATTAGGGACTAGTATTGGACTTATCGACTTGATTTGGTCTGGGCTGGGACATTTTCTTAATACATAATTGCTCTTTGATATAAAGCTTTCTTATATATATGTAAGTGTGTCTCTGGATTTCCTTTTCTAGTTCACCCGGCGGCGTAATACACTTCCAAAAAGTCTATGCTGACTTTTCTAAGACTATAACTGATTACAGAGGTAGAAAGTCTCTCTTTCCGAGCAGCTGATGGTTTTGAACTGGTGACCTGGCAGTTAGCAACCCAAGGTGCAACCACTGAGCCACTTTGTCTCCTGTGATAGGATACTCTAGATTTTACTTCAAGAGAACTCATACCATGTAAGTTGACACCCTGCCCAGTTTTCCCACAGAGTGTACCAGTTCCTGTTGAGTTGATTCAAACCCATGACAGTTCCATGGGTGTAAGGGTAGCACTGAGCTCCCCAGGGTTTTCAGTGGCTGAGCTTTTAGAAGTAGAGAGCTGATCTGCTTCTGCGGTGCCTCTCCTGGGCTGGAACCGCCTGTCTTTGGTGAGCAGTTGAGTGTGCCTTCCACTAATAAGCCAGGAACTCTAACTAAAGTATAGCTTGGATCATGCAACATGACAATACTTTCTTAGTCTAGAGAAATTTGAAATAAATTCAATATTTTTGTGTTCTTTCTTCTAGAAATCATAATCAAGACACTTGTATTTCATAATTTCAATTTTAAAATGGCCTTTCATCATTGCCTTCTAGAGTGATGAATACACTTCTAGAGTGGCAAAATAGACCATAAAAATATTTGTAAATATCTTCTAAATAAAATATTTCGGGCTGAAGCATAAGAGATACTAATCAAATTCTTTTGAAAACATTTTGTTTAATTAAAAAATTTCTTAATATCACTAACAGGATTGACAATCATGAATGAATAGAAATCAATAGCTTCAAATCGTCTACTCCTATCCCTACTTGTTAAAATAATGAAATACTAATTTTATTATGTTACTCATTATTTCTTAATCTTGAAGAAAGGTAGCACTGCAGTGATTGTTTAAAATTGGGTTTGCAACGGGCCCACGAGCAAATGTGGTGAAGAAAGCTGTTGGTGTCTGGCTATGGAAGGATATAGCATCTGAAGACTTAAAGGCTTGAATTGAAATAAGCAACCATCTAGCAGAGAAGCAACAAGCCCACATGGACGAAGCACACCAGCCGGTGCAGTCATGGGGTGTCAATGGGATCAGGGACTAGGCATCAGAAACACAAACAAACAAAAAAAAACAAAAACAAAAACAGCCCCCCCCCCACATTTTTGAGAATAAGGGGGTATGGAGCAGAAACTCCAAGCTCAGTAATAGACAGTGAGACATTCCCTCACAGAAGGGTCACTAGGAAGGCAGGAGTCAACAAGGGTGCAGTACAGCACCAATGAAACACATCATATTTTTATGGTTTCTTGAAGTTTCCTCACCCCCAGCTATAATTACCACAGTCCTGCCTTTCACGGTGCACTAGACCAGAGCATGTACAGAGGTACAGATAAGAGCTCACAACACATAGAATCCAGGTCAGGAAACCTGTCATAACTTCACCACTACCCCATCCCCAGGGGGATGAACAACAGAAACTGTGGGGGCAGGGAGTCAGTGGTATAAAATATGAAAATAATTTATAATTTATCAAAGAGTCACAAGAAAGGGAGTGCCAGGAGGGAAATTCAAGAAACTGATTACCAATGGTTAAAATAAAAAGTACAGTAAATGTTGAGAAGAATAATGATGGCAACATATGTACAAATAGACTTAATACATGTATGGATTTTTTTTTTTGTTTTGTATTGTTTTTGTGTTTTTTGGTGGGCATCACTGCCCTCTGGTGGTCGTGGGAGCTACCCAGCACTGGTCCTGAGAGCCACTGCTGGATTTGAAGCACCAAGCCCGAGGGCTGCAGTCCCGCACTCAACCACTTATGCCACCGGGGTTCAGCCCTAATGTATGGATTGTTATTGGAGCTGTAAGATCCCCCAATGATTTTTTAAAAATTGGGTTTGTGTAACTGACTCCAATTTGGTAATATGAATAAAAGATAAACATATTTCTTTTCCAAAGAAGGGTAGAAGGGGACTTGCAGTATGATTATTTTACAGTAGTTGAGTGTCATTTGAAATAAATACTGATATCATCCAGAGAACAGAAACATTGGAAATTTAAGAAAATATTTTCTGGCCTATGCATTGTGAACTTCCCAATATCTGAGTACCTTTTTCCATTTCCTAATTTTCAAAGACTGTATCTTCTCTTAAACTCAAAGTCCTTCTTTCCCCCCTTCTGTTTTCCACTTCTTGCTTCATCAATGAGAATGTTTCTTTTCTTTCTTTACAACACCTTTCCTCTCCTGGTCCTTCTCCTCAGTCCATAAAGTTAAAAGATTATTCATACCTTAAAAAAACTATTTCTAAAGTTTGGGTTTGCCTTCTGTGCTAGTTACATTATCTGGTGTCAATGTGGGACGTCAGAGAATTAAAAGTGAAGGGTGGAGTCTAGTCTGACAATCATAGCCAATGAGACCTCATGGTTTTCTCCTGAGGATTCTGGAAATCCCTGGATTTTCTCCTTGAAGGTCAAAGACACTGTTTCTTTCTGTTCACTCCCTTGAAGACCCTCTACTGACAAGACTGACTTCTTGTGCGATATCCCTGAGGAGGAGCCACATAGACCTACCCTGGTTGCTAGAGAAGCCACATGGAGACCCCTGCCAGCACTGAGGTCCTTACAACACCATTTGATCCACAGAACTTCCCACCCATTGGCTTGTGATCTTCCTGCATTTTACATTATTGTATGTGTTTCGTGAGCCAGAAAAAGACTGTATAGATTGGTATTGGATATATGGGCTAATATCGGACTTAAGGACTTGATATGGACTGGGATATTCAACTGCTCTTATATGTAAGCTTCTTCCTTATATACATATAAGTTTCCCTAGATTTGTTTCTCAACTCTACTCAGACTAACACACCTACTTTTCTCTCTCTCTCTCTTTTTTTAATCGCTAAACTACCAGGAAGTCTGCTTTTCCTTGTCTCATACCCCCTGTTGAAATCCTGGGCAGAAAATGCTGTCCTTTTCCCTCCCGATAAAACCATTTAAAAAAGAAAATCACTACCATTACTTCTTGACATCTAACCTCAAATGCTCAGATTGGACCTCATCTTACTCTATCTCTTTGCATCAGTGTGCAGACAAGCTGTTTATTTTTAACTTGTTGTGACTTGTGACTTCCAAGAAACCACTTGCTCCCACTTTCTTTTTTTCTGATGGCTCTTACCTCGCCTCTTCTAGCGATTTATTCTGTCCTTCCAGAATGATTCACATACTCCATACTTCACACACACACTAGCCTCCTTAACTCCTCACTCTGCAATCTCTTACTATGAAATCTGTCTGCAGAGTATATGCTAATGATTTTATAACTTCCTGCATTCAGGCAAGGCCCCGCCATCTGCTTGGCGGATCATTCAACAGCATAGTCCCCAGACACACGTAACTCCACATGTCCAAATGAACTTTTTACCTTTCCTTAGCCCCTGCTCCTCTGCCTGGACTTCCTGCCAGATTTCGTGTTGTGAACCGTACAACACCCCTTTCAAATGAGAAACTCAGAGCAGAGGTCATTAAACAACAGAAACTCTCATTTTCACTCAAAACACCTAAAAGGCAATGGATTACAAGAATCCAGGTGAGAATGACTGAGAGTTTGGAAGTGGAACTTTGGTCACATGAGTGGGAATGAGAGATAAATGAAAGGGATGTGCCATTTCCCTGCTTCCTGGGGAAAATAAATTGTGAAGGAGTTATAGTGAATAATGCTTAACATCAAGGGATGTGCTATTTTCCTGCTTCCCGGGAAAAATAAATTGTGAGGGAGTTATAGTGAACAATCCTCAGGTTGGCACAAGTGACTTCATTTCTGTGCTCTAATATCTTGCTGATTTTCATTACAGTTAAGCATGTGCAATTTAGAAATAGGAGCATTTCTTGGAACTATCTGGCTCACGGGCATGCCTGCCTTATAATTACATGGACTGAAGGAAGTAGAAAATGTGACTTTTTTTTAGTGCATAACTTGATACTAAGACCCCACATTGTTTTAAATATAAAAATAAGATTTTTTTCTTTTTTCCTGACTTACACAGGATATTTGTAAACTATCAAGTTTCTCAATCTATGAAAAAAGCAATATGAAAAAGAAATACTGTGCTAAAAGTAAAAATAAGTTTTCCTGGAAATATCCATTACAAAGACATAGGAAGCAATTTACTTTGCTCATAATATGAGAATATTTCAAAATAACATTCAATGAAAACAAATAGTGGATATAAAATACCTTAGATACAATTCCATGAGGTCTAGGACTTTGCCCATATTGTCTTTGCTATACATTTAAAAAGATCTTTTTATTGGGGGTTCTTACAGGTATTTCAATTCACAAATCAATTATATCAAGCAAACTTGTACAGATATTGTCATCATTTGCAAAACTTTATATTTCTACTTGAGCTTTTTGAAATCAGCTGCTCTTTATTACCTTCCTCCCTAACTCTTCCATCCTTGTGAATCATTAATAAATTATATATATATTCATACCTTACACCATCCAAAGTATCCTCTTACCTACATTTTTGTTATTTGTTCCCCTCAAGGGTGGCTATGCATCCATCAATACTATCAATTCCCCCTACTCCCATTCTCCCCCTCCCTACCTGTGTCCTCCTGGAATCATTACTTCCACTACTGTTTCTGAAGGGTCTTTCCTTCCTGGAGTCCATGTTTCCAAAGCTCTTAGCTGTACTAATGTACATACAGGGGTATAATCAGTATTTGTGAATTAGAACTGGAGCCATGATAAGAGTGGAGAGAAGAATTAAAGAGCTAGAGGAATACTGGGTATTTCATCAGGGTTATACTGCACCCTGAATGAATTTTCCCTTCTGCATGCCCCTTCTGTGAGGGCATGTCCAATGATCACAGATGGATTTTGGGTCTCCCCTCTGATCCTCTCCTTCCCTTTGTTTGCTATGCATTCTATGCCTGGAACTGTTCTTGGCATATAATGTGCTCAATGAAGAGTTAGTTGTTGAGCTAGGCCTATTATATCTTCACAATTATGTGATTGCATTTAAAAATATTTTTCTGCTTGTTTGCTGTGATGCCTTTGACATCACCTATGCACAGCAGGAAAGTAATAAATAAATAAACTATGAAGATATTACTAAATTTGAGAAGGGCTGCAGTTGACTTAATTCCATGCCCCAGTTTTAACACATTTAGACAATGTACAAATAAAGTGATTCAATATTACATACGTTTACTAAATCAAATTTATATGTACAAAACATGCTTGTAGGTAGTTGTTGCCAGACTTCTTCTACCTGTGGACAATTATATACAGTAGAATGAAATGTCCAGTGCTTTTTGTTGTTGTTGTTTGTTTTAGATTTTTTTTATTGGTGTTATTTTATTTTTATTTTTTATTAAATTCTTTTATTGGGGGCTCTTATCTATCTTATCACAATCCACGCATTCATTGTGTAAAGCACATTTGCACACTTGCCATCATCATTTTCAAAGCATTTTCTTTCTACTTGAGTCCTTTAGATCAGGTTCTCATTTCCCCCCCCCACCCCACTTCATCTTCCCTGCCTCATGAAACCCTGATAAGCTATAGATTATCGATTCTCCCTTTCTTCCCCCATCTTCCCCTAATCCTCCTGGTATTCCTATTCTCGTTTTTTAGCTCTGAGGGTTTATCTATCCTGGATTTCCCGTGTTACGGACTCTTATCTGTGGCAGTGTGCACGGTCTGGTCTAATATGATTTATAAGGTAGAATTGAGGCCGTGATAGAGGGGGGAAGGAAGCATTGAAGAACTAGAGAGAGGTTGTGCATTTCATCTGTACTTTACTGCGTCCTGACTGACTCATCTCTGCCTGATGACCCTTCTGCGAGGAGATAGTCAATTGTCTATAGTTGGACATTGGGTCTCCATCCCGTGCACTCCTCCCCACCCCCATTCACCTTAGCAATGATTTTGTTCTGGGAGTTAGATGCCTGACCCTATTGACACCTCATGATCTCATAGGCTGGTGTGCTTCTTTCATGTGGGTTTTGTTGCTTCTCAAATGGCCGCCTGTTTATCTCCAAGTTTTTAACACCCGGAAGATGCTATATCCTCTGATTGGCGAACACCATCAACTTTCTTCACCACATTTGCTTATGCACCCATTTTGTCTTCGGTGCTTAGTTCTCTTTTATCTTTAACATTTTAAAGAGGTCATGTACTTTATACTTTCTGAAACCCTCCTTCCAAGGGTACTTTTTGTACACCCAGTACAGATGGGCTAACAGAATGGATACTTCAGATTCAAAACCAGTTGTGAGATGATAGGACTTTCTTCTTTTTTATTTTAAAAGAGTTAAGAATAAATTTTGGGGGGCAAAAGAAATGCTCACTTCATATAAATGGAAGGGCAGACCAGCTATCATCTCAGAATATATTTTCCAATATTGCTATTTCATGATACTACACCAGGAATCCCATATCACCCAGGAAGCTAAGTTATTTGGTCGTCTAAGAAATGTCATGGCCTTAGACACAAGGCTTCCAGAATATTAATTAATTATCTATTTGGAAAGGGAATTTACAGGAATTTTTTTCTCCATAACTATTTTTCCTATCAATAATTATTCTATTTTAAAAGCTTTGAGAATAACATTAGACTTGTTCGTGCCCTTTGAAAAGATAATGAAACCCATGAAAATATAGCTAAAGTTTAACTCATCATCAAGTAAGTAGCACAGTTCCTAGATTTTAAAAAAAGCACAGATTACTGTGTATATTTTTATATTTGTCTTCCTTCACATTTAATAGACAGATGCGCTAGCTCTTAGGGTTGTTTTTTATTTTTTCATCTCAGTCTACTTTTAAGACTAGATAATTAAGTAGCCCTGCTGTACACAGAAAACATAAAAAACAAGTCATGGGAAAGAAATGTGAATATAAAAATAAGCTTTCTCACATCCCATAGGAAATAAAACTCAGGAGAGTCCAAGCCTCTGCTCAAGTTAGGGTGGGAGATGGATTGCTTCAATGGTGGTGATAATTTATCCTGAATGCAGTTCTGAAGAGAAATCAATTGAAGGAGAACCTCCAGAGTTCACTTGCTTTTCATAACGCATGCATTTTAATTGCGTTGTGTGCTGGATGACACAAGGAGAACATAAATTATCTCAGTGAGGGAGCGTTGTGCATATGTCAAGAAGCGACTCGATTGTGTGCAGGTTATGTTGCCATCGTTTCATTAAGGGCTGGGTTAGAAGGGGAAATAAAAGGTTGAAGAGAATCCTTCTCAATATACCTTCTCATCTCAGCCTTCTTTTGTTTCCCTCTCACAAATTTTTTCCCTGCATGAGTGTGTGCGGCCTCTGAGAGAACTGTTAGCAGCCATCATGAAACCCGCCACGCGTCTCCTTGGCAACCCCTATCAAGCTATAGCAGGCTTGGGCTGCTTGTCTTATATTCAATTCTCTGTTGAATAGGAGCTTCAGAGAGTCATATCTGGTATACCAAACTCAAACCTAAGGGGAAGAATTGGATCCAAGACTGCTTACTGCCTTATGGATGCAAAAAGAGACTGGAATTTACCAGCAATGAACAAGAAAAGGGTGGAAGAATAAGAATAAGAAAAACACAGTAGAAGAAACACTGCACTCCTGTACATTCCCTTTCCAAATGGACAAGTGATTTTATGAAGAATACCTGCTTCTAAATATTATCAGTCATCTGTTGTTATTATTCTTATAATCATCTTCATATCGACATCTAAGCTTTCTTATAACCATATTCCACAACTGGCAAGAGAAGACAAGATTGTCTCCTCTTGTTTGCTGATATGTCAGGGATGGAGAAAAGGGGTCACTTCTGGATGCCTGCTATCTCTCCCTTTTCCCTTGCTTCAGAGTTGCAATTATAAACAAGCAAACAACAAAACAAAACTCAAATGCTGTACTTATTGTTCAGGAATAGATTTCAGTGAATTTAAAACAAGTAGAGCAATTTTATTCCTCTGCCAGGGATGGTTTAGGAAAACTCATCTGACTCAATGCTGCTTAATCAGAAAGAAAAGGAAATCAGCTGGGGCTGGGGGTGGGGCTTCCGGAAAGGGCCTCTCCATCATAAAAAGACTGCGAGAAAGAAATAAGCATGATCTTTACAAGCTACAAACTGTGGAAAACCTGCTTGTGATCACGAAGAATGCTGCCCTAAAATTGGCAGAAAATAGGAATTCGGTGAGATTAGTTCTTGATGGCATTATTGGACCATGGAGCTAACTAGATTTGAATTATCTTGACAGTGAGACTTCATTAAAAATAAGAAAATCAAATGCATTTTAAGTCATTTATTCTATTTTTTAGCGTCCTGAATACACCCAAATTTTAGTATCTCTCTAAACAAATGCTTCTGAGTGGGTACCTAAGGGAAAACAAAAGGAATTTCAAAGTTATTTATTTAAGTTTCTCTACAAAGCAACCTTATCACCTTCACAGTACTCTCCATTACACTGAATATGTTTGTCAACTCTGCAATGCCATTCTTGGATACATTTTTCAGACTCATCTGTTTGGATGACTGACGGCACCTTCCTTGTTTTTAATCTTTCCCTCTTATACATCATTAAATCACTGTTCTTCCATGCCTCTTTTCATTCATGGAAGCAAAAAGAAGCCACAGTGTGTGGTCAGCTGAGTAAAGTGCATGAACAAGACAGACATGCTGTTTTTTGCCAAAAACTGTACTGAGATGACTGCATGAGCAGGTGTGTTGTCATGGTAGCAAAACCAGTCCCCTATATGCAACAGATCTGGCCTTTTTTTTTTTTTCACACATTGTTATGCAATCTTTTCAGAATCTCTAAATAGAAAGCTTAATGAACCATCTGACCTGGTGGAACAAGTTCCAAATGCACTACAAGTCTACATTTCTGTCCATTCAGGAAGGTGACAGACGTCCAGAATGAGGTGTGTCATTGACCAACATTCGAAACGAGAAAACCCCTTGTCCACTTGTTTTACCCATAGTGCTGTCCTTGTCAGCTGCATCAATGTCAAAAAGCTTCTCTGGCATTTTTCCCAAGCAAGAAACAAAATTTCAGACACACTGATTTCAGACATAGCTGATTTCCTTAAATCAGCTAGTCACAAAAAAGAAGGTTTGGGCAAAACAGCTTTTACAAAAATGTTCACTGTGACCAGAAGCTCTGTCCAGTGGAACTTTCCCCCCCAGTTTTTTTGTGTACCTCCTTATTATAAAGACATCAATTGTATCTTCACTCATATGGGCGCACTTTAGTTTGAGCTGGTGCTCTCAGAATGTTTGAAAAAGTGTAAATATTTTCTACAGAAGTGGACTCAGAGAATTTTTATTGTTAAAATTTAATTAATTAATTTTTTTAGTCATCAGTGCCCTCTGGTGGGAATGGGAGGACCAGCCTTGCTCCTGGAGAGCTGCTGCTGGATTTGAACCAGCCAGCCAGTGGGCTGCAGTCCCGCACTCAACCACTACGCCACCGGGGTACAGTCCCTCAGAGAATTTTTAGCATGACTGGTTTCTCCTTTAGCTAAAAGTAAACTAGCCCCTTAAGGTAACTATATTAATCAAAAGAAAGATTTTTATATAAAGTAACAGAGTGGAATCAGGGGCTCTTTGAGATGTAAAATAACATGAGGATCTGTTATTAGTTGCAACCATGCTACATAAAAATAAAGAATCACAAATACCTACAAAACAATCATTCCTAAAACCCACTGTCATTCTGACTCACAGTGACCTTATCAGACAGAGCAGTACTGCCCCTGTGAGTTTTTTTCTTTACAGGAATAGATAGGATCCTCTTTTCCCCCCAGAGCTGCCAATGATTTCAAATTGCGAGCTTTGCAGTGAAAGCCCAACACGAAACCCGCTTTGCCACCATGGCTCCTATCATCATATATGAGGATCACAGAATAGAATCAAAATTTGCTATAACTGACAAGCTACTGACAAAGTTAAACAAAAAGGACCTTGGAACATCTAAAATCCTCAGCAAGATCTCAGAAGATGTTGTGTGTGCTTTTTTTTTAACAAATGAAAAAATACATAAAAAATTTGATAGCTCTTTTAAATATTAGAAGTATAAGCACAAGAGTGTGAAAATATCACTTGTAAGCTTGGAAAATAAAGTGAAGATATTTTCACAGTGTAGAACAAAAGCAGCTTCGTTTTCTAAAGTCAGAGATAATTTGAAGGGGAGAATTACCAACTTGATCACAAAGAAATTGTCATCATTGTACTTCAGTGCCCGGAAGTCAGTTCCGATTCATAATGCCCCTTTGTCCCACAGAATGAAGCTTTCCCACCCCTGTTCCATCCTCACCATTGCTAAGTTCAAGTCCGACAATGTAGCCACAGCCTCAATTCATTGTGCTGAAGGGTTTTCTTTTCTTCCCCTTATCCTTCTACTTTACCTACCATGATGTTCTTTTCGAGGAACTGTCTCTCCTGATCACAAACCCAAGGCACATATGACAAAGTCTCATCCTCCATTCTTTTTCTTCTTCTTTGAGATTTAAAAACATCCATTCTTCTTTGGTGCATTCTGGTTGGGTGTTCTTGTGGCTGTCTTTCGTACTTGCACTACTGTTTGCCATCGTTAGTTCAAATGCATTCATTCTCCTTTTATTTTATTTTTATTGTTTTTTAAAAATCATTTTATTGGGGGCTCATACATCGTTTTTCACAATACATAAATAAACATACTGTGTCACGCACCCTCACATGTCCCCTTCTATTATCGTTCTCCAATCGTCCGCCTTTTCCCTTAAGCCCCTAGTATAAGCTTTTCCATCCCTTCCCCTCTTCCCCTGGTCTCTCTTCCCCACCAACCCTCACTACTTTATACATTGTTATTGTTCTGTCATATCTTACACTGCCCGACCTCGCCCCCAACCCACTCTTTTGATGCCCGTCCTTCAAATAGGAGCTTATATCCTTGCCATTGGTTCTGTCTCTCTACCCCACCTTCTCTCTACCCTTCCAGACTCTCCAATCTAACCATTGGCCCAAAGGGGCTCATCCATCTTGGTTTCCCCATATCTCCAGCTCCCCTCTATACTAGTGTACCTTCTCCAGTCCATCTGGATTTGTAAGGTAGAGTTGGGACCATGATGGTTGGGTGTGGGGAGGGGGGCCGTGGGGGGAGGCAGAAAGGCTTCAGGGAACTTGTATGCATCTGGGATCTTGAAAGCCTGAAGATAAACAATAGACCATTTACCTGAGAAGAGACCACTGTCACACAGAAGAAACAAAACAGCCAGTGTGGTCAAATGGTGGTGAAAGTGGTGAAAGGTCTAGGCAGTAGACAACAAATGGGGGGAAAAAACATCTATCACTATGTGCACACATCCCCCAGGTCCCACTGAGGACATGTGGGAGCATGAGCAAGAGTGGTGAAGAAAGCAGATGGTGACCAGCTATCAAAAGATATAGCATCTGGGGTCTTAAAGGCTTGAGCACAAACAAGCAGCCATCTAGCTCAGAAGCAACAAAACCCACCATAAAAGATCACTTGCCTGTGCAATAATGAGGTGCTGAAACAATCAGGTATCAAAGAACAAAAATCAAAATCAATGGACCAATTGACTCCCGATATCACTGAAGACATATAGATACAGAGGCAAACAGAGTGAAGAAACGATAGTGCCCAGCTACCAAATGATTGAATGCTTGGAATCTGAAAGACTTGAAGATAATTGAGTTGCCATTCTCCTTCTTGTTGTCTTTAGTCAATGCCCAACATTCACATGCATATGAGGCAATCAAAAACATCATGGTTTGGGTCAAGCGCACCTGCTTCCTCAAAGTAGCCTCCTTGCTTTTCAACATTTTTAAGAGGTCTTGTGCAGTGGATTTACCTACTGCCTTTCATATTTCATTCTCTTTACTGCTGCTTCCATCAGCATGGATTGTGGAGCTAAGTAAATTCAATCTTTTCTCTGTTTACCTTGAGTTTACTATAGGACCAATTGTGAGGATTTCTATTTTCTTTACATTAAGTTGTAATCTACATGGAAGACTAAAATCCTTGATCCTCATCAGCAAGTGCTTCAAATTTTCCTCACTTTCAGGAGACAAGGTTGTGTGTCCTGCATATTTCAGAGTATTAAAAAGCCTTCTTCAAAATTTGTGCCATATTCTTCTTCATATAGTCTAAATTCTCTGATTAATTACTAAGCAAATGAATGGAACAATGTGAGAGGACACAAACTTGACACATATTTCTGATATAAACCATACATATTCTTTTCTCTGTTCACACAACTAACTCTTGAGCCATGAACAGGTTCTTCTGGAAATCTCATTGTTTTCCAGGCTATCTCCAGTCTGCTGTGAGCCATGCAGATGAATGCTTCCTCAAAATCAATGAATTACATTTAAACACCTTCTAATTACTGCCAGCTTTCAGTCAAAATCCGTTTGATATCAGTAATGATAGCCCTTGTTCTACAGGTTCTGTCATGTCCAGTGTTATGTTCTGTTATATGTAAGGTCACTATGAGCCCAGACTAACTTGAAGGTACCTAAGAAAAACAATAACAACAAACAACATCTTCTGAATCCAGCCAGAATATCTGACTGATGCATGTCAATCTGGGACGCTGATGGCCAAGTCCATGATATGCAAAGAATGTTTGGTGAGAACAACTGAGGGATGGACAAGTGACTGCCCTATGAAAATCAGAGCTTCCAATATGGCCATGAGGCCAATTTGGGCAAGAAGGACTCCAAGACCTTCAATCAGCTCACTTTGAACAAAAGGCTGGAGAAGATTGTGGCTTGAACAGACAGTGATGGTTGAGGACTTTGTTACTGCAGAGGAACTGAAGCTTGGATCAAACAAGTTTAGAAAAAATAAATCAATGATAATGTAGCAGAAGTCTGGACAGATTACAATC